>JAODAL010002392.1:0-197492 GCA_025379985.1 Phyllomedusa bahiana | reverse complement strand
GGGGCCCCATACACAGTAGGTTAGCGAGGTGCAGTGACCCCTTGCCCCGGGCCCCCAAAAACACGGGGGTTAGCAGGGTGCAGTGAATCCGTTGCCCCGGGGCCCCATACACAGTAGGGTTAGCAGGGGGTGCAGTGCATCGTCTGCTCGGGGCCATACACAGTAGGTTAGCAGAGGTGCGTGTGACATCTGTCTGCTCCGGGGCCCTATACACGTAGGGTTAGCAGAGGTGCAGTGACATCCGTCTGCTCTGGGGCCCCATACACAGTAAGGTTAGCAGAGGTGCAGTGACATCCGTCTGCTCTGGGGCCCATACACAGTAGGGTTAGCAGAAGGTGCAGTGACATCGTCTGCTCCGGGGCCCATACACAGTAGGGTTAGCAGAGGTGCAGTGACATCCGTCTGCTCCGGGGCCCCATACACAGTAGGGTTAGCAGAGGTGCAGTGACATCCGTCTGCTCCGGGGCCCTATACACAGTAGGGTTAGAAGAGGTGCAGTGATAGCGGTCTGCTGCGGGGCCCCAAACACAGTAGGGTTAGCAGAGATGCAGTGACATCCGTCTGCTGCGGGGCCCCAAACACAGTAGGGTTAGCAGAGGTGCAGTGACATCCGTCTGCTCCGGGGCCCCATACAGAGTAGGGTTAGCAGAGGTGCAGTGACATCCGTCTGCCGCTGGGGCCCATACACAGTAGGGTTTGTAGAGGTGCGGTGACATCCGTCTGCTCCGGCGCCCCATACACAGTAGGGTTAGCAGAGGTGCAGTGACATCCGTCTGCTCCGGCGCCCCATACACAGTAGGGTAAGGGTTCACTGAGCTGTCTGGTCGTCCCCTGGGTCATTTTGGAGGTGAGCTGCTCCCCTGCATCGTGTACTCCACTCTCGTGCATCTTTATAACCAATGTTCACCTGTCACATGAATGGCGCGTGGTGCTCCGCAGTTTCCACATCTCTTATTCACAATGGCGCCATTTGTCCTATCACGATACATGAATTGATTGTTCTCCATTCACATTCAATGCTGCGTTCTGCTTTCTGTTTTTGTACCCCAGTGCATTATAGGAGTAAACCTACACCAGAAATGCACCTCCAGTTATCTCACCCCACCCCAGCTTTGGAGGTGACTGGAGCATATGTGCTTAAGATTTGACCCCCCTCATTCTTCTGCTGATGCCGTTGCTTCTTGCTCTGACCTCTCTGTGTGTTTTTTAGGTTTTCTGGCCGCCCTTGAGAAGTCTTTACATCCCGGTCTTCCTCAACTGCTGGCTGGCAAAGCACGCCCTGGAGAACATGATTGTAAGACTCTCTGAATTGACTTGTCATAGACAATTTTTAGGCTTGGCTCACATAAGCAGCAGAAGTTATGTTGGGCACCATGGCGGAAACCCGACGGATGCATTGTAATCAATAGGCCCCGTTTATGTGCGTTGTGGAAAGGATCCCTTGGTGTCTGTTTTCAGCTTTGTGACGGAGGTTTCGAATGGAACCTGTGACGCAGATGTGAACCGAGCCTTAGCTGTGTGTGGGGGGGATTTTATATTTATTGGGAGTACATATAAGTTACAACAGGTGAGCATACTGCAGGTCTTAAAGGGGTTGTCTCACTATATTGATTCATCTCACCTCAGTCCTGTTTTCTTGGTTTCACTTTAAATTCAGGGGCGTGTTTACTGGCTTCCACTGGGCTGCAGTAGAAGCCAGGTCTGTAGCTATAGCAACCAGTGCTGGCAGCCTATCAGGAGAGAGTAAACAGGTCTGTAGCTGTAGTAACCAGTGCTGGCAGCCTATCAGGAGAGAGTAAACAGGTCTGTAGCTGTAGCAACCAGTGCTGGCAGCCTATCAGGAGAGATCAAACAGGTCTGTGGCTATAGCGACCTGAGGAGCCCATACAAGAGGGGATATCTAGGAATAGGTAGGACACTGTTAATGGACACATATTGCAAAGTGACTTGTTTTTGCAAGATCTTTAACATAAAATGCAGAAATCCTTGTAGTGAGACAACCCCTTTAAAGTCCCGGAGGAAAACTCAAATTGTCCTACTGAAAAAACTGGACAATGTTTTGTTTCCGAACTCCCACCATCCTGTGTATTTAAATGCCGTCCCCCATTGTAGCCTTCACACACCAGCTGTTGCCTCCCCATTGACTTTACACCAGAAAGGTTTATGGCACACTGGTCATAATAGGTTCCCTCTGGGTCTCCTGGTGCCCAGCGACATTGGTAGTGGCCCACTACTAGTAGAAGGTGGCAAGTACATGGGAGCATGGGTAACAGGGTAACCATACACAAGCAGGGCTGTCTCAATAGCACATGATACCACATCAGACCAGGCATCTAACCACCCTCAAGCACACCCAGTGTCGGACTGGGGTGCCTGGGTCCCACCAGCAGAATTCCATTCTGGGGGTCCACCTGGGGCAGTTGACTCTGGGGCCCACCCTACAGCTACGGGACATGCCTGTTATACTCTGCCTCCTGCTTTTCACCTCCGGTTACAACGCTGGATGGTGTCGGTGCCAACCCGTGCTATTTAACCCCTTAGACAACGCGACACAGATGGCCCCACACCGTTCCTCACTGTGTTTGGACACCCGCGGTGTAATTGTGGGGTGCGGATCACTTAACATGGCAGCTGGAAGCCTTGTGAAGGCTTCCATCACTGCCGTGTTTTCTGTTTGGCTACCTCTGTCCCCAGGCAGGAAGTAGTAAAACTGCCATCTTTGTACACCCTAATGCACTGAAATCTCATCTATTAAAATATAACATCATTTATCCCTTAAGCTGAAAGATGTAGAAGAAAAATAATTCCAAACACCAAAATTGCGCTTTTTAGTCATTTCACGTCCCCTAAAAATTGGAATAAATTTCATCAAAAAAGTCGCATTTGTTCCAAACCGGTGCCTCCTCACTCAAGTCCGTAGGTGTTAGTACAAAAAAGTTATTGGTCGCAGAAAATGGCGCAAATTTCAAAAGTAGAAAAGGTTTTGAATTTTTTTATGGCGCCAAAACATAACGGAAACCCTACATGTTCAGTGTCAACGGAATCGATTCAACCTGTAGAAAACAGAGAACACTTCATTTATACAGAAGATTGAACGCTATAAAAGCAAAACACTCGCAAACATGGCGCAAGTACGTAATTTTCACATTTTGCCCCACTTAGAATTTTTTCTGCCGTTTCCCAGTATATTCTATAGTACAATGAATGACGCCATTAGAAAGTACATCTTGTACTCATAGGTCTGTGTAGATGGAAAAATCAAAAAGTTAAGGCTCTGGGAAGGCGAGGAGAAAAAAACCCAAGAGCCATATTATTATGACCGGAAGTCAGGAAGGGATTAAAAGGAGCAGCAGAAGAGCACCAAATCAGTGGCTGCTTTTAATCAGAACAGAGTATAGCTGGGACCCTCATGAAAAGTATGGGGGCCTGGAAGAGCATCAGGAGGGATGAGATTGTTATTTAGAGTAGGTTCCCATCTGAACTGAGGCCACTTGGTTGTTGGTGGATGGGACCTTACAGTTTTGATCAGAAATGTGCGCTAAAGGCCTCCAATTTTCATACATGCTATTGGCAGCTGAAATGCTCTTTGAAATAATTCATATTTTCAGTCTTTATCTGCTCCATGGTGTCTATAGAGCTGCTGGTTCGTTTCTGTGTGTTTGTAAAATAGTGGAGTGGCCAGGGTCTATGAAGATGTATCTATATAAAATAATGTATTTGATATAGATACATACAAACAGCGATAAGAATTTTATATGCATGATACATCTAAATGATGGTTACACAGTTACCAAATAACAGCACTATACAAGGAACAAATATTGCTATAACTCTGGCTTCCTGGGGCCCCTATGCTCGGGTGGCCCAGGACAACTGCCTAGTGTGCCCAATGCATAAGACAGCTTTGCCAGCAGGGAGACCTCAGAGTTGCTAGTCCAACTGCATATGCATCCTCAGGAGAAGCAGGAAGCCAGAGGAAAACAATAAGAGGCAGAGATAAGAAACATGGACAGTAGATGTAGGGTGGGTCCTAAAAATCAACTCCAACGGTGAGCCCTAAAAAAAACTCCACCTGAAAGCCTTAAAAATCAGCTCCACCTGAAAGCCTTAAAAATCAGCTCCAGCAGTGGGTCCTAAAAATCATCTCTATGGATGGGCCCAAATAATCAACTCCACTGTCAGGCCCTAAGAATCGTCTCTACTTGTAGACCCTCAGAATCTAAGGGGTTTTCTCACTACAGGCTTTCACAGGCATCTTGAGCTTTCTTTCTCTTATAGCTTCAAATCCAGGGGTATGTCTCTCCTCCCAGTAGTCGGGTCTCCCCTCACTGAACACTGGTGACATCATCACACCCCTTCCTTGTCCCTGCTCCCTCCCCAGTCACCATTCTCTGTGAGCAGTGGAGGGAGAGGATGTCCCAGCTCTGCAGACCTCCTGCAATGGTTCTCATACCTGAAGAATTGCACAAGCGCATTGTAACCAGAACACCTGCATTGCTGTAAATAGTTATACATACAGCCTGAAATGATTAAACAAATGTGAGAAATGCACTCTGCTCCCACTCTGTTATCAGACCGGAGCTAGAGGGGTAGAAGAGTGTAAAAGGCTACGTTATATGGGTGGGGGGAGCAGAGTGTATAAGGATGTGTTATATGGGGGGGGAGCAGAGTGTATAAGGGTAGATTATTTGGGTGGGGGGAGCGGCGTGTATACGGCGGTGTTATAGGGGTGGGGGTGCAGAATGTAGAAGGTGTGTTATATGGGTGGAGGAGCAGAGTGTATAAGGCTGTTTTATATGGGTGGGAGAATAAAATTGTATAAGGCTGAGTTAAATGGGTGGGCAGAGCAGAATGTATATGTGTGTGTTATATGGGGGGAGATTGAATCTAGCAGCTAAAGACTCAGTAATTGCCCAGATACTTCACATAGAGCTGTCACCTTGAGAGGAGCATAGAGAGCTCAGACAGCCTTCATTACACAGCTCAGAGGGGAGTGTAAGACAAAGAGAACATAGCCACAGCCAGCACAAAAAGGCAGTTTCAGTTTCATTTTCACACAGCTCAGAAGGAAGAGAGTGCAGGACAGCCAATCACAGCAGAGGGGGCGTGTCCCAGACCAAGGCTGAATTAAACATCAGGCAGCCAATCACAGCACAGGGGGTGTTTCCTGATCAGTGGACATGCCCCAACCAGGGCTGAACTAAATATCAGGCAGCCAATCACAGCAAAGGGGATGTGTCCTGCAAAGGAGGTGTGTCCCGACCCGGACTGAACTAAATATCAGGCAGCCAATCACAGCAAAGGGGGTCTATCCCGACCCAGACTGAACTAAATATCAGGCAGCCAATCACAGCAAAGGGGGTGTGGCCCAATCCCATGCTTCAGAATTAGCTCTTGACACTTACAGATTAGCTAATAGCTGCTGTACTAAATGATTTAGGTAATATAAACCAACTGCAAAAGTGCTTATTTTTAGTGTCCCCATGATTACAGATATGATCTTTGTAGTGAGAAAAGCCCTTTAACGCCACCTGAGGGCCCTAAGAATCATCTCCACTGGTGGATCCTGAGAATCAACACCCCAGTCCGCAATTTTGAATGCATATGACTCTACCTGAGGGGACAAGAGGGCTACCCCCCCCCCCCTCAAGTACATTATGCCCGTGCTCAGTGTTTAGAGTCGCCCTTGCCTACGAAGCATTGGGCAACACAAGAGAAGATCCATGCTGGAGCTTCACAATATCTGCTGTGCTTCCAGCTATGTGGAAAATAATGAGCGGCTGCTCGCTATCACCTCACTCAGAAGCTGTGAAATCGGCTCCTCCGCCCGCCGCCCTCTCGGCACCCGCTTCTCTCTATGAATCTAAATCAGCTTCAGGGAGAAGACACTCTCAGTGCGGAGAGATGAACGCCATCATCCCCTGTTACCATATATAACGGTGCTGTGACTCCACACAGTCTATTTATATCAGATATGGTAATACCCAACCGTGTGTAAATCGCAAGCGGGTGCGGTAAGTGCCGCGATAAGTGTCAGCGACGCCCACTGCCTAGAAGTGTGAGAAAATCAGCTCTTAAAGGGGTGTTCCATTTCCAGTTATTAAAACCTACTGAGCCTTAATCCCCACAGTATTTGTGCAGCTAAGGCTCCGTTCACATCTGCATTATGGCTTCTGTTTATAATGGACGTTGCAATATTGGGCCTGATCCGCTGTGTGACGGGGGCCGGTGGCAGCGGATCCTAGCAACCTGTTATGGGGTTTGTTGGGTTTTGATAAGGTATCTGTTAGATGTGACAGAATACAAATGAAAAGGGTTTTAACAGATGTGAAAAACTGATCTGACAAAGCAGAGCTGCAGTGTAAAGCATGGAGGAGAGACAGAGGAGCAGCTATGAGCTTAGTTGGTGTCAGTGAGAAATAAGACAGTCAGCTGACATAGATAGATAGATAGATAGATAGATATGAGATAGATAGATAGGGGGAATAGATAGACAATAGAATAGATGATAGATAGATAGATAGATAGATAGATAGATATGGGATAGATAGATAGATAGATAGATAGATAGATATGGGATAGATAGATAAATAGATAGATATGGGATAGATAGATATGGGATAGATAGATATGGGATAGATAGATATGGGATAGATAGATATGGGATAGATAGATAGATAGATATGGGATAGATAGATAGATAGATATGGGATAGATAGATAGATATGGGATAGATAGATAGATAGATAGATAGATAGATAGATAGATATGGGATAGATAGATAGATAGATATGGGATAGATAGATAGATAGATAGATATGGGATACAGTAGATAGATAGATATGAGATAGATAGATAGATATGGGATAGATAGATAGATATGGGATAGATAGATAGATATGGGATAGATAGATATGAGATAGATAGATAGATAGATAGATATGGGATAGATAGATAGATAGATAGATAGATAGATATGGGATAGATAGATAGATATGGGATAGATAGATAGATATGGGATAGATAGATAGATAGATATGGGATAGATAGATAGATAGATAGATATGGGATAGATAGATAGATAGATAGATATGGGATAGATAGATATGGGATAGATAGATAGATAGGAGATAGATAGATAGATAGATATGGGATAGATAGATAGATAGATAGGGGATAGATAGATAGATAGATAGATAGATAGATAGATGGATATGGGATGGATAGATAGATGGATATGGGATGGATAGATAGATAGATAGATAGATGGATATGGGATAGATAGATAGATAGATAGATATGGGATAGATAGATAGATAGATAGATAGATAGATAGATAGATAGATAGATATGGGATAGATAGATAGATAGATATGGGATAGATAGATAGATAGATATGGGATAGATAGATAGATAGATATGGGATAGATAGATATGGGATAGATATATATGGGATAGATAGATAGATATGGGATAGATAGATAGATAGATATGGGATAGATAGATAGATATGGGATAGATAGATAGATAGATAGATAGGGGATAGATAGATAGATAGATAGATAGATAGGGGATAGATATGGGATAGATAGATAGATAGATAGGGGATAGATATGGGATAGATAGATAGATAGATAGATAGATAGGGGATAGATAGATAGATAGGGGATAGATAGATAGATAGGGGATAGATAGATAGATAGGGGATAGATAGATAGATAGGGGATAGATAGATAGATAGATAGATAGGGGATAGATAGATAGATAGGGGATAGATAGATAGATAGATAGATAGATAGATAGATAGGGGATAGATAGATAGATAGATAGATATGGGATAGTAGACAGATAGATATGGTAGTAGATAGATAGTGTATAGATAGATAGATAGATAGATAGATAGATAGATAGATAGATTAGTAGACAGCCATCCTGGTCACTTACTGTATAAATGTATTCTTTTCTTCTTTCCCAGAATGATTTACATCGAGCTATTCAGAGAACTCACTCCGCCATGTTCAATCAAGTGTTTATCCTGATTTGCACACTGGTCTGCCTCATGTTTACCTGGTACGTACACTCTGAAATTATGTACCTGTTCTTATCTGCGTATCTTATTAAGCATAGAGGCATAGAGTTTAAGTAGTTCATTCTTGTAATGGGCTTTTTTTTGTAGTTATATTCTTTTACATAGGAGACAGTATTATAGGTTTTTATTCTTGGACTAGGGGCGTATTGTGTAGTTATATTCTTTTACATAGGAGGGAGTATTATAGGTTATATTTTGTAAGGGGGGCGTTTTTATAGTATTATTTTTCTTGTTTCATAGGGGGCAGTATTTAAAAAGTAGTTATATTCTTGTCATAGGGGGCGTATTATGGGTTTTTTATTATTGTCATAGGGAGCAGTATTTTGTAGTTTTATTCTTGTACATAGGTGCAGTTTTATAGTAGTTTTTTCTTATACATAGGAGCAGTTTTTAGTAGAAAATTTTTGAATGGGGCAGTTTATGTAGATATTTTTGTACATAGGCAATTTTTGTAGTTATTTCTTGTACATAGGGAGTTTAAAAAGTATTTTTAAATTTTTGTACATAGGGCAGTATTTTAAATAGTTATATTCTTGACATAGGAGCAGTATTATTAGTTACCTTCTTGTACATAGGGGGCGTTTATTAGTTTTTTCTTGTACATGGGGGGCAGTATTATGTGTTTATTTTTTGTTCATAGGGAGCAGTATTATATATTACCTTTTTGTACAGGGGGCAGTATTATGTAGTTATATTTTTGTACTAGGGGGGTATTAAGTAGTTTTATTCTTGTACCTAGGGGGAGTTTTAGTGTTATTTTCTTGTACATAGGGGCAGTATTATAGTAGAACCTTTTTTGTACATAGGGGGGAGTTATTAAAATAGTTATTCTTGTACATAGGGGGCAGTATTTTAGTGTTATATTATTGTACATAGGAGGCAGTATTATAGTAGTTATATTTTTTTACTTGGGGGGGGTATTATAGTATTATACTTTTACAAGTGAACAGTATTTAGTGTTTATTTTCTTTACAAGGACAGTATTTTAGTAGTTTAATCTTGTTCTAGGGGGGGGAGTGTCTAGTAGTTATATTTTTGTACATGGGGGGCAGTGGGCATAGTAGTTACTTTTTTGTTCAAGGGGGCAGTATTATATAGTTATATTCTTGTACATAGGGGGGAGTTTTAGTGTTATTTTTTTGTACATTGGGGGCAGTATTATAGTAGTTATATTCTTTTACATAGTGAACAGTTTTATAGTAGTTATATTCTTGTACATAGGAGCAGTATTATAGTAGTTATATTCTTGTACATAGGGGGCAGTATCATATTAGTTATATTCTTGTACATAGGGGGCAGTAATATTGTACATAAAAAAGGGGCTTTACGACAAAGGCATTTCATGCCTGGTTTGTCCTGCTTCAGCTTTCAGTGTGTTCAAAAGACATTATTTATGATTTGTTTGAACTGCTTATCATGTGACCCAGCAGGCTTGACATCACCATGCCTTTCCAAACAGTGTGCTCACTCTTGTCAAACAAAGGTCTTTTTAAGTAAAGAGCTGTGAGTAGCTACAATGTAGCTTAGTAGTTAGTACTTCTGTCTTTCAGCATAGTATCCCTAGGTTCAAATCACTGCAGGAACGACACATGGATTTTTTTCTCTCAATGGACATACTTGATTGAGTTTTTAATTTTTATTTATTTGCACTGTTTGACTAATAACTAAGGAGGACAGAGGTAGAATAACAGCACCTGGGATTGAACACTCGTTCAACAGTGAGTGTGTATGATTACTAAGGAGTACAGAGGACGGGAGTAGAATGACAGCACCTGGGATTGAACACTCGTTCAACAGTGAGTGTGTATGATTACTAAGGAGTACAGAGGACGGGAGTAGAATGACAGCACCTGGGATTGAACACTCGTTCAACAGTGAGTGTGTATGATTTCAAGGAGTACAGAGGGCGGAGTAGAATGACAGCACCTGGGGTTGAATACTGCTCAGCAGTGGTGTTGTGTGATTACTAAGGAGTACAGAGGATTGGAGTAGAATGACAGCACCTGGGGTTGAACACTTGTTCAGCAGTGAGTGTGTGTGATTACTAAGGAGCACAGAGGACAGGAGTAGAATGACAGCACCTGGGGTTGAACACTCGCTCAGCAGTGAGTGTGTCTGATTACTAAGGAGCACAGAGGAGGGAGTAGAATGAACAGCACCTGGGGTTGAACACTCGTCAGCAGTGAGTGTGTATGATTACTAAGGAGCACAGAGGACGGAGTAGAATGACAGCACCTGGGGTTGAATACTCGCTCAGCAGTGAGTGTGTGTGATTACTAAGGAGTACAGAGGACGGGAATAGAATGACAGCACCTGGGGTTTGAACACTTGCTCAGCAGTGAGTGTGTGTGATTACTAAGCAGGAAAGAGACTGACAGTAGCTGCCTGAGAGGAGAGGTGATGTCTGAGCATGTGCGGCCAGGACTGAGGAGCTCTCGTCACTGGTCATATCCCCTGGAGATGAGCTGTATACTGTGGATCACTAAGGGAGCAGCTAAAACAAAAATGGTGAAGAATTTTTATTAAGGATGAATGAGGAAAATGCTTGCTGTGTAATTTGCAATCTTCCTACAACAATTGCAAATACATCAATTAAGAGGTTAATAATATAAGCAATTCCTGCATTTTATGTCTGTGCTGATTAGAAGTTCGAGCTCTTCTATGGTAATAAACCAATAAGTGTGTGTGCTGATCCGGTGCATGCCTAGAATATGTATTCTGACTTGGGGCTTTTTTGTTTTTAGGTAGAAATGTGCTCACTAATCTGTCTAATCTGTGCAGACTCACAAATGAACCTGGCACAAAAAAATGAGATCATGGAAAACCAACAGAAGGAATAATGGGAATGTCAGACCGCTCGGCCTCATTAGATCCGTGCAGAGATGGATCTGCCGTTCTCCACCAGCAATATTCATTGATAATTGTAATTGCGGTGGAGGCGTCATTTGTCATTCCACTAATTCTTGGAGAGCGAGTTGCTGTCATTGAGCCTTAATAATATTCTGTTGGTGACGTGTGGTTTTCTTATTGCATTGAACATAAGAGTAATATGACATTGTGTGTGATTTGTATTTCCAGCATTCTCCTCCGCTCTATCAGCCTCAATGCTCTCACTCATCTCTACCTCCTCAACCTTTATACTCTTATTCATCTTCATCACCCCAAACAATGCACAGTCATTCATCTCCTCTATTTCTGCAACGTGTGAACTATTTATTTAGGCTCTCTGTCATCTCCTCTACCAATACATCCTCTATACCCTCATCCCTCCCAGAACATCACCAGCTCCTCTAAGTACCTGATGTGATTGAATTCTAATAATGTTCTGTTGGTAATTTCATGTATTTTTCTGATTCTATTGCACATAGTATTACAGGAGTTATCTGCGACTTTGTTATTTTTATTATCACCCAACATCAAAGTTTGTGCATATACTCATCTCCTTATTTTATTTGGTTCCTATGCTAGCGCAACCTCTGTACTCTCGCTCACCTCCGCTACCCCTTCAACCTTTAGGCTATGTTCACACGGGTTATTCACGGTGTAAGTGCGGGACGTATTTCGCCCGCAATTACGCCGTGTGCTCGAAAGCGGGGGCGGTAGCCTGCCGGCCCCATAGACATTCATTATTCTCGGCGCGTATATTGACATGTCACTTATCTTCCCGCTCGGCGTATTGTGCGAGCAGAGAGAGGAGGCGTAATCCATAGTTCTCTAGGAGAATTGTGGATTACCGTAATGACTGGGACGTATCTCGCCCCGTATTTCGCGCAGTACGGTGCGAAATATGGGGCGAAATACGTCCCATTTTAAGCCGTGTGAATATAGCCTCAGTCATCTCCGCTGCTTCTGTAACTTTTGAATACTCCCTCATCTTCTCTATTTCTATAGCCTCTGTACCTTAAAGAGGTTGTCTCACTACAAGGATCGCTGATTTTTATGTTAAAGATCTTGTAAAAACAAGTCACTTTGCAATATGCGTCCATTAACAGTGTCCTACCTATTCCTAGATATCCTATCTTGTATGGGCTGCATCAGCTCCTCAGGTCGCCATAGCTACAGACCTGTTTGATCTCTCCTGATAGGCTGCCAGCACTGGTCACTATAGCTACAGACCTGTTTGATCTCTCCTGATAGGCTGCCAGCACTAGTCACTATAGTAAAGATCTGTTCAATCTCTCCTATAGGCTGCCAGCACTGGTCCACTATAGCTCCCAGACCTGTTTAAATCTCTCCTGATAGGCTGCCAGCACTGGTTGCTATAGCTTCAGACCTGGCTTCTACTGCAGCCGAGTAGACGCCAGTAAACACGTCTCTGAATTCAAAATGAAACCAAGAAAACAGGACGAATCAATGTGTAGTGAGACAACCCCTTTAACTTACCTCCTCTGCCTCCTTAACTTCTCTACTCTCATTCATCTCCTCCATCATCCAAAATTATACACCCTCACTCATCCTCTTTACTTCCAAAACCTCTGTACTCTCACTCACCTACTCAACCTTCATTCTCTTACTCATCTCCTCCATCAACACAACCTATACACCCTTGCTCATCCTCTCTCCGTCCATGATCTCTGTATTCGTCGTTGGCTCCTCTGCCTCTTCAACCTTTATATTCTCATTCATCTCCTCCATCACCCCAGTCTATACACCCATATCATCTCCTCTACTTCCATAACCTCTGTACTCTGACTCACCTATTCAACCTTCTTGCTCTCATTCATCTCCTCCATCACCCCAGCCTATACACCCATATCATCTCCTCTGTTTCGGTATGCTTACTCATCTCTTCTATTTCTACAACCTCTGTATATTCGCTCATCTCTTGTTTCTTTAACCTGCCGGTCATCTCCTCCACCACCTCAGCACCTGAAACCCCTCCACATCTCCTCTTCCTCACCAGCTTCTTCCTCTCTGTACCTTCTACAACCTTTACGGGCACCTAAGACGCTTTATTCTCCCCCATCTCTTCTATCTTCTCAAGGACTTCCATCTATTTCCTCTACCTCCTCATTTCTGTTCTCAATTATATCATCTAGAGTCATAACTTACATGTGCCCTCATCCAACTCCTCTGCCTCCTTGATCACTGTACCCATCTCGACCACCTCATGATGTGTGTTCAACCTTTCTGTTCCCACCGCTCTGACCTATCGCTCACCTCCTCTACCTCCTGGGGGTCAGTACTCTTCGGTCTAGCTGAACTCCTCAGTTTTGGTTTCTTAGTAGGTACTTTATTGTACTATCTCAGCAGCTTTAGGCTTCAATTAGACAGAGCAGATGTCCTTGTGACAGCTGCTTAAAATCTGCATCCCACTGCTTTCAAAAGGAATCCACACTGTGGTTGAAATGGCTTCAATTTTTCCAACGCGGTTTTGAAATCTGCCTTGCAGAACAAATAAAAGTGACATGACACATAAATCTTTAACACAGAATTGTACATATTCTGATTTGAATACGGATTAGTCCAACTGAATGTGAATAATCTGCATCTAAAACTGCAGCCAAGTCCATGGCATTGAAAGTGAAAATCCTTGGCTGAAATGCGAGGGCATGTCTCTGTAAGCCCAGCACCGAGGTAGGCTTCCCGGAATACAGCAAAGTCACTATTGAGTAAAACGACTCCAACACCAGTTCAACCAAAAGTGTGTAGTTTACTGAATTTGCCATAAAAGTATATTCAACAAATTCCCCAAACAACACATATACAAAGATGTGACTAAGCCCCCTGTGCTACACAGCACGCCGCTGGGAGTGTATTCTCTGTATGCACAATATGTTTACCTACTCACGGGGTTCAAAAAGGCCGAACACCCTTTACCTTTTAATACTTCACAAGACAGGAACAATTGTGTATGGTGCAGTTCAAAGGCGCGCTTGCGGTGAAGCACAGCAGCTTAACAACCTATCTAGCTCTACCCACAATTTCCAGAAGATATACCGTATATATATAACATTTGGATTTTTACATGTGAACTGTTTGCAATAGTAACTGTACTATGACAAGCCCACTCCTATGTCCTGAATCAGGAACCGTACTTGAATAGACACCTTTGGCCTGAAACCAAATCTGCCCTTAGTAGGCCAACTACAGGCCTGCAAATAGTTCTAGATTAGTTGGCGTGCATGTGTTCGACCCAGGTCTATCTTGTGGTGGCTTGCAGTTACTACTGAGGTGAGGGTCCCTTCTGTTGGAGCCGATATCCAAGATGTAGCCGCTCCTCTCTGTCCCAGGATCCCGCAGAGTGTACCTTCCTTCATGGTGCTTTCCTCGCCAACAGCATCAATGCTCCCAGCGCCTGTCCTCTCTGTGTCCTTCACTCCTTTTCTACAAGATGGTTGCTGCCTTGTGTCTCACTGTCACATCACATGTCTGTCTTTATTTTGCATAAACCAGATTCTGAGAACAGTGGCATCTTATGGCCAAACAGCAGAATGCAACAGGAAACTTTACAATCATAAATTACACATATGATGTTACTGGGTTACTGGGCTGTTCTACTATCCCACATCTTCTTAACTCCATATTCTTCATATCAAAAACTTCTTTGTGCTTTTCCATCTCATTTACCACTTAAAGGGGTGTTCTTACCATGCGGTTTCACAGAGCTTCCTAATCACAGCCAGCTTCAGACTCTCACTTCCTGTTCAGGCAGTGGGCTGTTCTACAGCTTAAGGCTCTCGCTTCCTGTTCAGGTTCTGGGAGGTTCTACAGCTTCAGGCTCCCACTTCCTGTTCAGGTGCTGGGAAGTTTTACAGTTACAGGCTCCCACTTCCTGTTCAGGCTCCCACATCATGTTCAGGCTGTGGCTGGGTCTACAGCTTTAGGCTCCCACTTCCTGTTCAGGGTGTGGGTAGTTCTATAGCTTCAGGCTTCCACTTCCAGTTCAGGCGGTGGACGGTTCTACAACTTCAGGCTCCCACTTCCTGTTCAAGCTGTGGCTGGCTCTACTGCTTCAGGCTCCCACCTCCTGTTCAGGCTGTGCGTGGTCCTAACGCAGTGACTGACATTTCAGCTCTGCTATTCCTAGCTGATCCTGTTGAAGGGATATTGGTGATGGAGGAGTTTTAACAGCAGAGCACAAGGCTAAGGAGCTCTAAAGGGTTAAAGTTTATCAGTAAGAAGGATAAAAAAGCTCCTGTTTTGCTGATAAGACACAGCAGGGAGTGACCTCACCATTCTAGCCACTGCTAGTGCAGAGTGCAATGGCGGTAACTAGGGAAGCTTGTGTACACAAGCAGTAGATAAGAACTGTTCTAGCTTCGAAATAAAGCAAAATCAGAACAGCAATGTATTTGGTAATAGTCTTTTCACCTACGTGTTTAAAGATAATCATTGTGGTGAGAACACTCCTTTAACTTCTGCACTCATTTCCATATTGTCTTAAAGGGTCTTACCATAAATTACATTTATTACCTGTCCATAGGACAGGTGATAAGTGTCTGGTCAGTGTGGATCCTGCTACTGGGATTCCCACCGATCACTAAAACAAGGTCCCCGACATCCTCTCCATTTGAATGGAGCAATAGTTGGATATGTGCACTTTTGCCGAATTCAAAGTGTAAGGGATAGATGGAGATAGGCAAGTACAGCTCTCAGATATCTCTGTGGCTACCATAGCATTTGAATAGAGCAGCATAGACCACTGCTATTTTCAAACCTTTTCTCGCTGCACGAGCCGGGAGAGGATGGACAGGGTGTTGGGGAACCCATTTTAGTAATCAGTGGGGGTCAAAGCAGTGGAACCCCCAACGATAAAACATGAGATAGATGATAAATGTCTTTGGTGACACAACCCTTTTAAAGGGAATATGTCAAAAATTACCCATTGCTTAACTCATGTTTCTATGTTCAACACATTAAAAAAAAATGGTTATGTTTTTCTTAAAAAAATAATTCTTATATCATCATCAATATTTTTCAAAAAATCCTGAAATCCTGCAGCTCTCACTTTGGCCACTAGGTCTAATGATAGTCTGACACTTCCTGTTCTGTAGAGAAAACTTTTCAGCAGTCTTCTCATTCTCAGCACAGGCAGGATTACACTGAACGGTGACCCCAATGTTACATAGTTACATAGTTAGTACGGTTGAAAGAAGACACTTGTCCATCAAGTTCAACCAGGGTGGGGAAAAATGTGGGTGAGGGAGAGAGACAAGGACTTTAAGCCCAGCCCCCACTGGTTAATTCCCTGGAACCCACAAGGCCCAAAAACCAATCTGCTCCGGGGAGACCCCATCTCTGACCCCAGGCCCACCAGCCATGGATCCAGAATTTATGGCAACGTACGCATTAATATTCTTTAGTTCCAGGTAGGTATCTAAGCCTTTCTTGAAACTCTCTTACAGTTCCTGCTGTGACCAGCTCCTAAGGCGGGTATTCCACAGATTCACAGTTCTTACAGTGAAGAACGCTCTTCTCCTCTGGAGATTGAATCCTTTTTTCTGTAGTCGAAGGGAATGTCCCGTTGTCTTTTGAGGGGGCTTCACTTGAAATAATTTTTCCCCATACTTTTTGTAGGGACCATTTATATATTTATATAAATTAATCATTTCCCCCCGAAGCCGTCTTTTCTCAAGACTAAATAAGTTCAATTCTACTAACCTCTCCTCATAACTAAGCTGCTCCATTCACCTTATAAGTTTGGTTGCTCGTCTTTGTACTCTCTCTAGCTCCATTACATCTTTTCTATAAACTGGGGCCCAGATCTGAACAGCATATTCTAAGTGAGGTCGCACCAATGCTTTATACAGTGGTAGAATTACATCCTTGTCCCGCGAGTCCATGCCTCTTTTAAATCACGCCAATATCTTACTTGCCTTAGAGGCAGCTGATTGACATTGTGCTGTCCTGGAGTCTATGATCTACGAGAATGCCCAGATCTTTCTCAACAAGTGATTCTCCAAGTTTTTCTCCCCCTAGGACATATGATGCCTGTAGATTATTTCTACCCAGATGCAGAACCTTACATTTGTGATAACACAGGATCCACCAGTCACAATAGGAGATGTCACAGCTCCCCCTCCCTGCACATTGACTTCTTTCCAGGTCACAGAGCATGTCCACAACACTCTCCTATAGAAGTCAATGGGCCTGCTCCTGTTCACAGGCTCATATGTCCATGAAGCTGCTGTAAAGCATTTCTCTAAATTTAGCTCAGCCAAAATGGCCACCACCATAATCATATACAGACAACAGAATTAAGAAAAATCTATCACGAGAAAATAAAGACGGCGAAGAGGAAAGCAATGTGTATCAGTATTTGGTTTTAATTACCCCCCAAAAAATATTGCTATAGATTCCCTTTAAGACCTTACCCTGTCTCCCCTACCTCTTCATACTATGACCATGGACCAGATAGTCTTCTTGTCCCCTTGCTTCTACACTGTGTGCAGAATTATTAAGCAAAAGAGTATTTTGATCACATCATCCTTTTTATACCTGTTGTCCTACTCCAAGCTGTATAGGCCTGAAAGCCAACTCCCAATGAAGTAAATCAGGTGCTGTGCATCTCTGTAATGAGGAGGGCTGTGGTCTAATGACATCACCCTATATACGGTGTGCTTAATTATTAGGCATCTTCCTTTCCTTTGGCAAAATGGGTCAGAAGAGAGATTCGACGGACTCTGAAAAGTCAAACATTGTGAGATGTCTGCAGAGGGAGGCAGCGGTCTGGAAATGGCCAAACTTTTGAAGCGTGATCACCGAACAATCAAGCGTTTCATGGGAAATAGCCAACCGGGTCGCAAGATGCGTGTTGAAAAAAAAGGCGCAAAATAACTGCCCATGGATTGAGGAAAATCAAGCGTGAAGCTGCCGAGAGGCCATTAGCCACCAGTTTTGCCATATTTCAGAGCTACAACGTTACTGGAGTATCAAAAAGCACAAGATGTGCGATACTCAGGGCCATGGTCAAGGTAAGGAAGGCTGAAAAACGACCACCTCTGAATAAGAAACATAAGATATTTCTTGGCCCAGTCTTGATGTTTTATCTGAAGACTGATTTTTCTAAGGTTTTATGGACGGAAGAAATGCTAGAGTGACTCGTGATGGGCCGGAGGGGTGGGCCCGAGGCTGGAGCTGTTCAGGGCCGAGAGCTCCACTCCGACTCTGACGCCAGCGAGGTGGAGGTGGGGCACTGGTATGGGCTGGTATCAGAGATGAACTTGTGGGACCTTTTCGGGTTGAGGATGGAGTGAACCTCAACTCCCAGACCTACTGCCAGTTTCTGGAAGACACCTTCAAGCAGTGGAACAGGAAGAAGTCGGTATCGTTCAAGAAAAACATGATTTTCATGCAGGGCAATGCTCCATCACATGCATCCAAATACTCCACAGCGTGGCTGCCAGGAAAGGTCTAAAAGAAGAAAAAATTATGACATGGCCGCCTTGTTCACCTGATCTGAACCCCATAGAGAACCTGTGGTCCCTCCTAAAATGTGAGATCGACAGGGAGGGAAGACAGTCCACCTCTCTGAACAGTGTCTGGGAGGCAGTGGTGGCTGCTGCACCTCTCTGAACAGTGTCTGGGAGGCTGTGGTGGCTGCTGCACCTCTCTGAACAGTGTCTGGGAGGCTGTGGTGGCTGCTGCACCCCTCTGAACAGTGTCTGGGAGGCTGTGGTGGCTGCTGCACGCAATGAAGCAACTGACGGAATCTATGGATGGAGGCTTTTGAGTGTCCTTGTAAAGAAAGGCGGCCATATTGGTCACTGATTTGGTTTCGGTTTGGTTTTGAATGTCAGAAATGTTTCTTTCTAAACTGTCTGTTGTTATATTGGTTTACCTGGGGAAAAGAAACAAGTGAGAGGGGTAGATATTTGGTTTTTATTAAGTTGCCTAATAATTCTGCACAGTAATAGTTACCTGCACAGATATGCTCCTAAGATCGCCAAATCTAAAAAAAAAAACCCTACTCCAACTTCCACAAATATTAAGCTTTGATATTTAGGAGTCTTTTGGGTTGATTGAGAACATAGTTGATGTTCAATAACAAAAAGAATCCTCTCAAATACAACTTGCCTAATAATTCTGCACGCACTGTATTTTTAGGTTATGTTTCCTACAACTTGTGTTTCTTTCTTTCCATAGTATTTGTGGCATTCAGCATCTGGAAAGAGCCGGCAATAATCTCACCCTCTTTGACTCGTTATACTTCTGCATTGTCACCTTCTCCACGGTGGGCTTCGGGGACGTGACTCCCAAGATCTGGCCGTCTCAGCTGCTGGTGGTCATCATGATCTGCGTTGCTCTTATAGTGCTACCTATACAGGTGACCTGTCTATTATACCGACTCTGCTCTTTTCTCTAGATCCTGTCTCCAGCTCTCCCGCCCACCGCCTCTTTCTTTTATCTTTCTATGGGAAGCGCTTTGAGTTTCGGAGAGATGGGCTGATCAGCCGATGATGACAGTTGTCATGAGACGAGATGACAGATGTGGGAGCCGGGTAGGAACGGGAGCCCCATCCGCACTTACAGACAATTAATCCTGTCAGCAGCACGGAAAGCCGTAATTACTGTCAAGGGCTTTGCCTGTGAAGACCCTTTAACTATAGTGATAGTCACTGGGCCACTGTTCTCTGGTGGATCCAATCCTTGAACTGTTTTTAGGTGGGAATTTGCAATCTGCCATTTCAGCTACCTATAACCATGCTGTTCATCTAAATCCAAAACTTTTATAATGGTGCATTATGGGAAAATATGGAAAACAGGCACTCTGCCGTTAATACTATGTTTTAAGCCCAAGTATTATCCATGATTAAAGTACATCAAGCTGAATCCCCAGTAGGAACCTTCTAATGTAGAAGGTTCCATCTAAATCTATTTCCACAAAAGTGTGTGCGCGTAGGAGGGGAGAAACAGTGATCTCCAGGAAGCCCTAACCCTTTAGTTCACAAAATATTTTATACGTATGTATGTATCATTATATATTCTTTATATACTATATAGTTGTTTATTATGTGTAAGTACATATATATATATATATATATATATATATATATATATATATATATATATATATATATACACTACCGTTCAAAAGGTTTGGGGTCATTTAGAAATGTCCTTATTTTTGAAAGAAAAGCTCAGTTTTTTTTCAATGAAGGTAACATTAAATGAATCAGAAATACACTATACAATGTTAATGTGGTCAATGACTATTCTAGCTGCAAACGTCTGGTTGTTAATGCAATATATACATAGGTGTATAGAGGCCCATTTCCAACAACCAACACTCCAGTGTTCTGATTGTACATTGTGTTTGCTAACTGTGTCAGAAAGCTATTGGATATTTTGAACACCCTTGAAAACCCTTGTGTAAGTATGTTAGCACAGCTGAAAACAGTTTTGCTGATTAGAGAAGCTATAAAGCTGACCTTCCTTTGAGATAGTTGAGAATCTGGAGCATTACATTTGTTGGTTCGATTAAACTCGCAAAATGGTCAGAAAAAGAGAACTTTCATGTGAAACTTGACTTTATTGTGCATCATCTTTAAAAGAGGCTTCTTTCTGGGGCAACAGTCATGCAGACTATTTTGATACTGTGCGGCGTATGGTTTGAACAATGACAGGATGATGCATCACCCCTGTAACTTCTGCAGCAATGCTGGCAGCACACATCTCTGCATATGACGCTGAGCACATGTACTCAACTCCACCTGTGCTCCCTAAGCACCCCAGTCTGATACTGAAGAAGTGGATAAGCATCAAAAAGCTTGTGCTATAGATGTATGCATTCCAAACTTTGGTGCGATAAGCGTTCTGGGGGGCATCGCACCACATTCATAGAAGTAGACACATTTATGAATCTTTGACTCCAAACCTAGGCGCAGAACAGTTAGAACAGCCAGACCAGGGTAAAGGTGGTGCCTGAGCCAGACTTGTGGTATTGGCTCTACACTGCCCTGTATGTATGACCTGCAGAAGAACAGACCAGGGTAAAGGTGGTGTCTGAGCCAGACTTGTGGTATTGGCTCTACACTGCCCTGTATGTATGACCTGCAGAAGAACAGCCAGACCAGGGTAAAGGTGGTGCCTGAGCCAGACTTGTGGTATTGGCTCTACACTGCCCTGTATGTATGACCTGCAGAAGAACAGCCAGACCAGGGTAAAGGTGGTGCCTGAGCCAGACTTGTGGTATTGGCTCTACACTGCCCTGTATGTATGACCTGCAGAAGAACAGCCAGACCAGGGAAAAGGTGGTGCCTGAGCCAGACTTGTGGTATTGGCTCTACACTGCCCTGTATGTATGACCTGCAGAAGAACAGACCAGGGTACAGGTGGTGCCTGAGCCAGACTTGTGGTATTGGCTCTACACTGCCCTGTATGTATGACCTGCAGAAGATCAGCCAGACCAGGGTAAAGGTGGTGCCTGAGCCAGACTTGTGGTATTGGCTCTACACTGCCCTGTATGTATGACCTGCAGAAGAACAGCCAGACCAGGGTAAAGGTGGTGCCTGAGCCAGACTTGTGGTATTGGCTCTATACTGCCCTCTATGTATGACCTGCAGGAGAACAGCCAGACCAGGGTAAAGGTGGTGCCTGAGCCAGACTTGTGGTATTGGCTCTACACTGCCCTGTATGTATGACCTGCAGAAGAACAGACCAGGGTAAAGGTGGTGCCTGAGCCAGACTTGTGGTATTGGCTCTACACTGCCCTGTATGTATGACCTGCAGAAGAACAGCCAGACCAGGGTAAAGGTGGTGCCTGAGCCAGACTTGTGGTATTGGCTCTACACTGTCCTGTATGTATGAGCTGCAGAAGAACAGACCAGGGTAAAGGTGGTGCCTGAGCCAGACTTGTGGTATTGTCTCTCCACTGCCCTGTATGTATGACCTGCAGAAGTACAGCCAGACCAGGGTAAAGGTGGTGCCTGAGCCAGACTTGTGGTATTGGCCCTACACTGCCCTGTATGTATGACCTGCAGAGGAACAGACCAGGGTAAAGGTGGTGCCTGAGCCAGACTTGTGGTATTGGCTCTACACTGCGCCTGTATGTATGACCTGCAGAAGAACAGCCAGACCAGGGTAAAGGTGGTGCCTGAGCCAGACTTGTGGTATTGGCTCTACACTGCCCTGTATGTATGACCTGCAGAAGAACAGACCAGGGTAAAGGTGGTGCCTGAGCCAGACTTGTGGTATTAGCTCTACACTGCCCTGTATGTATGACCTGCAGAAGAACAGCCAGACCAGGGTAAAGGTGGTGCCTGAGCCAGACTTGTGGTATTAGCTCTACACTGCCCTGTATGTATGACCTGCAGAAGAACAGACCAGGGTAAAGGTGGTGTCTGAGCCAGAGTTGTGTTTTGGCTCTACACTGCCCTGTATGTATGACCTGCAGAAGAACAGCCAGACCAGGGTAAAGGTGGTGCCTGAGCCAGACTTGTGGTATTGGCTCTACACTGCCCTGTATGTATGACCTGCAGAAGAACAGCCAGACCAGGGTAAAGGTGGTGCCTGAGCCAGACTTGTGGTATTGTCTCTACACTGCCCTGTATGTATGACCTGCAGAAGAACAGCCAGACCAGGGTAAAGGTGGTGACTGAGCCAGACTCGTGGTATTGGCTCTACATTGCCCAGTATTTATGACCTGCAGAAGAACAGCCAGACCAGGGTAAAGGTGGTGCCTGAGCCAGACTTGTGGTATTGTCTCTACACTGCCCTGTATGTATGACCTGCAGAAGAACAGCCAGACCAGGGTAAAGGTGGTGCCTGAGCCAGACTTGTCGTATTGGCATTACACTGCCCTGTATGTATGACCTGCAGAAGAACAGCCAGACCAGGGTAAAGGTGGAGCCTGAGCCAGACTTGTGGTATTGGCTCTACACTGCCCTGTATATATGACCTGCAGAAGAACAGCTTCATACAATCTGGTGGATTCTACACTGCCTTAAAGCGATTTAGAACTGACCTGTCAACGCCGACGTTCATACATGTCGTCCATTATCTGTAGATAATGCACAGTTTCTCAGAGCTAAGATTCCAGAAACGATGTGGCCTTCATGGATGGACATTCACTTTAGCTGGTACAAGCTCCAGATGGAAACAAAGCAGAAAATAATTGTAAGAGCTGATTCTTCCCGATGGCCCTTTGTCATTGTCCCTTAGGCTCTCCGCTATTCACAGCAGCTTTTATGCCTCTTATTCTGGATGCTATTGTATCATGTTGCTGTGCTATTATGATGATGAGAGCCATAGTACTCCACATCTGCAGATAAGCCAATGTCAGGGATGCCGCGCTCGGCAGCAGCTTCTCCCTGGAAACAGGTTTGAAGAGACACTTAACAATTTTTTTTCAACATCACATTTGCAAATACTTTGTTTTAATTACTTTTTACCAGTCTTAAGCTATGACGTCTTATACTCTAGTAACAGCCTAAGCTGCATTTAAAATGATGCTCCTGCACTTCTCAGCCAATTGTCTTTACAGAACTTGGCCTATGCTGTGGTGTATTGTCTACCACAGGCACTGTATAGTTGTCTATGGTAGAAATAAACTACAACTCCAATAATGCTGTGCAGCAGTTATGCTCATTAGGTGGTGTCAAGTGAGAGTCAGCAGAATTCGTGCAGCTCTGGTTGTCTATGGAGCAGGCTCAGACTGGCCCATAAGGGAGCAGGAGAAATCCCTGGTGGGCCTTGGGCAAAGGTGGGTCTTTGGTTATTGGAGGCCTTGGACTGCTTTTTAGAGAAGGAAAGACAGAAAGCAAGTAGCATGTTAGGTATGTGCAGTCATGTACAGTAGCAGTGTGATGGGCCCCAACAATCAACTCCACTAGTTTGCCCCGAGAATCAATTCCACTGGTGGAGCCCCAAGAATCAACTCCACTAGTTGGCCCCGAGAATCAATTCCACTGGTGGAGCCCCAAAAATCAACTCCACTGGTGGGGCCCAAAAATCATCTCCACTGGTGAGCTCCAAGAATCATCTCCACTTGTGGATCCCAAGAATCAGCTCCACTGGTGGACCCCAAGAATCATCTCCAGTGGTGGCCCCAAGAATCAACTCCTCTGGTGAGCCCCAAGAATCATCTCCACTGGGGGGCTCCAAAAATCATCTCCACTGGGGGCTCCAAGAATCATCTCCACTGGGGGGCCCCAAGAATCAACTCCACTGGTGGGCCCCAAGAATCTTCTCCTCTGGGTGGCCCCAAGAATCAACTCCACTGTTAGCTCCAACAACCAACTCCACTGGTGGGCCCCAAGAATCATCTCCACTGATGGGCCCCAAGAAACCACTCCACTGGTGGGCTCCAAGAATCATGTATACTGATGGGCTCCAACAATCAACTCCACTGGTGGGTCCCAAGAATCAACTCTGCTTGTGGGTCCCAAGAATCAACTCCACTGGTGGCCCCAAGAATCAACTCCTCTGGTGAGCCCCAAGAATCATCTCCACTGGGGGGCTCCAAAAATCATCTCCACTGGGGGGCTTCAAGAATCATCTCCACTGGGGGGCCCCAAGAATCAACTCCACTGATGGCTCCAACAACCAACTCCACTGGTGGGCCCCAAGAAACCACTCCACTGGTGAGCTCCAAGAATCATGTATACTGATGGGCTCCAACAATCAACTCCACTGGTGGGTCCCAAGAATCAACTCTGCTTGTGGGTCCCAAGAATCAACTCCACTGGTGGCCCCAAGAATCAGCTCCACTGGTGGGCCCCAAGAATCAGCTCCACTGGTGGGCCCCAAGAATCAACTCCACTGGTGGACCCCAAGAATCAACTCCACTGGTGGACCCCAAGAATCAACTCCACTGGTGGGCCCCAAGAATCAACTCCACTGGTGGGCCCCAAGAATCATCTCCACTGGTGGCCCCAAGAATCAACTCCACTAGTGGCCCCAAGAATCAACTCCACTAGTGGGCCCCAAGAATCAATTACACTGGTGGGCCCCAAGAATCAACTCCAATGGTGGGCCCCAGAATCAATTCCACTGGTGGGCCCCAAGAATCAACTCTACAGGTGGGCCCCAAGAATCAACTCCACTGATGGACCCCAAGAATCAGCTCCACTGGTGTGCTCCAAGAATCATCTCAACTGGTGGACCTCTAGAATCGTCTCCACTGGTGGCCTCCAAGAATCGTCTCCACTGGTGGCCTCCAAGAATCAGCTCCACTGGTGGGTCCCAAGAATCATCTCCACTGATGGACCCAAGAATCAGCTCCACTGATGGACCCAAGAATCAGCTCCACTGGTGAGCTCCAAGAATCGGCTCCACTGGTGGGTCCCAAGAATCAGCTCCACTGGTGGGTCCCAAGAATCAGCTCCACTGGGGGGCCCCAGGCACCCCAAACCGACACTATTATTTGATTTAAGATGAGAACCAATGAAGCATAGCACATTATTTATGAAGGGAACTAATAATATGTGCATAAAAAGTATTTACCCCCTTGACTGTTTTATAATGTAACAACATCCAGTCATAGTGGATATGTGGGAACTGGATGGATTCTGTTAGGACAGTGTTCCCTAATGTTTGAAACTTAAACTCCCAGCATGCCTTGAAAGCTGCAGGGAATCACTATATTTTGGCATATGAAGGTAAAAGAAGGGGGGGGGCCTTGTTTGGAGAGGTGCTATGGAAGCGGTTACTGCAATGGATAACCCATCATCACTATAATGTCAATCTTATCAATGATTCTGTAACTCCGGAGTTGTCACGGGTCTTTTTTGGCTTCCTCACTAGAGCGCCCTTCTTGTGCCCTCCTCATCTATATGGTAGCCTCTAGGTAGATCTTAGGGACACCTACTACTTCTACGATCTGCATAACCTTCAGGCTTGTCCTTCCTGGTGGGTTGCAGGTTCAATGTTAAGGAGTTTAAGTACTGTAGGTGTATTTATCCTACTAAGAGCCTTCAGATATACATATCCAGAGAGGTGGGGGGGGGGGGGTGTATATATTTTATTTTTACTGGGGATTTCTACTGTAAATGTTGCTATACTCCTGTTCACAACCAGCATACAGCTTCCCTCAGCAGAGCTTGAGGCTTTTGACACTGATGTCCTTAATGTGGCCACGTTGATGTGTTTTTTAGTTCGAGCAGCTTGTGTTCCTCTGGATGGAGAGACAGAAGTCCGGAGGCAATTACAGCCGATACCGCGCACAGACGGAGAAACATGTGGTGCTGTGTGTCAGTTCCCTAAAAATAGATCTTCTCATGGATTTCCTTAATGAATTCTACGCCCATCCACGACTTCAGGTGAGGAACGAAAAGTCTTAGGTCAAGGCCAAGGGTT
Source organism: Phyllomedusa bahiana (assembly GCA_025379985.1). NCBI lineage: Eukaryota > Metazoa > Chordata > Amphibia > Anura > Hylidae > Phyllomedusa > Phyllomedusa bahiana. Next base: position 171,163 of record JAODAL010002392.1, on the reverse strand, counting down.
AGACTAGAAATCTATTTGCAGACTCCATCCAAGACCACATAGACCAGAGTTTCCTATGGCTGTTTTTAAATCCTCCCATTAATTTGGGATTTGCTTAGAATTGTTTTTTTTATTTCATCTAGAACTCATTAGTAGCCTGGATTTTTTTTAAATGTAATCTGGGATTTTTTAAGTAACCTTTTTGTTAATCAGTTATTTTTAGTAATCTTGAATGTCTTTGAAATTTAATCTAAAACTCATTAGAAGCCTGGAATTTTTTTTAAATTTAATCCGAAACTCTTTAGTAGCCTGGATTTTTTTTTAAATTAAATCCAAAACTCATTAGTAACCTGGAATTTTTAAAAATTGAATCCGAAGCTCTTTAGCAGCCTGGAATTTTTTGAAATTGAATCCAAAACTCTTTAGTAGCAAGGAATTTTTTGAGATTTAATCCAAAACTCTTTAGTAGCCTGGATTTTTTAACATGTAATCTGGAATTTGTCAGCAGCCTGAATTTTTTTTTTAAATGGAATCTAGAACTTGTCAGTAGTCTGAAATGTTTTCAAATATTTAATCTGAACTCCTTAGTAGCCTTTTTTTTAAATGCCATTTAGAACTTGTCGGTAGCCTGAATTTTTATTTATTTTTTTAAATGCAATATTGAACTTGTCAGTAGGATTTTTTTTTCTTTATAATTTAATTTGAAACTCATTAGTAGCCAAGAATTTTGGGAAATTTTATCTGAAACTCATTAGCCTGGAATATTTTATTTATGTGATCTGGATGTTGTCAGTAACTTGAATTATTATTATTATTTTTTATACAATCTAGAACTCGTCAGTCATCTGGAATTGTTTTGAGATTTTATCTGGAACTCACATTAGTAGGTTAGAATTTTAAAAAAATCTAATCTGGAACTTGACAGTAGCCTTTTTTTTTTTTTTTTTTTTTTTTAAATCTTACCTGAAACCTGTCAGTTGCCTGAATTTTGTTTTTCAAATTCAATCTAGTATTTATTAGTAGCCTGGAATATATATTTTTTATAATTTTAATCTGCATCTCCTCAATAGTCTGAATTTTTTTTTGTAAAATTTGATTTGGAGCTCCTCAGAAGCCTGGAATTTTTGGGAAATTTTGATCTGGAGCTCATTAGTAGTTTGAAATATATTTAAATGTTTGAATTTTTGGGGATTAACAGTAGAAGCTCGTCAGGAACCATATTAAAGTCCATCTGTACAGCACAGTGGAGGCGGTGCCCGGTACTTCTGCTTAGTCCCATCCATAGGATTTAACCACTGTGACTGTATAAATTAAGATTCGGATGTTGCCCTTTTATTGTTCGGTTTTGCAGCAAGTAGCACCACACCTTCCCATGCTTTGTATCTGAAATTTCATCTCGGCTCCGTTGAAGTGATTGGCACTGAGCTGCAATACCACTTACAGCCTGTGGACAAATGTGGCGCTGTTTTGGGAAACAATTTTTTTAAAATTCCTGGACAACCCTTTTAAGCATAAACCATCAATAGTAATATTAAAACTCCTTTGAAGATGATCTAGGAAGGTTACTAGGCCGGACCCTTTTCCAAATTTTGACTACTCATTAGACACATCCATTAATCTGGATCATTTATGCATCATTCATTATACAATGTTCTCTCTGTACAGGATCATTATGTCGTTCTCCTGTGTCCCACCGAAATGGATCTGCCGGTAAGAAGAGTCTTACAAATTCCCCTGTGGTCCCAGCGAGTTATCTACCTGCAGGGCTACGCATTGAAGGATCAGGATCTCATGAGAGCTAAGTACGTTGTCTTAGTACATATCAGCGAGGAACATCCCGCCCCCTTGTTACGACTCATAATCTCCTTGTAATTTTACCTAATTAACACTAATAGAGATTAATATCGCGTCTCACCAGGAGATGATGGCATTACTAATAGCAGTCTCAGCCAGGGAATTTCAGGGCTTCCTATAACCAGTCTAACCCTGTTGATTACCGGTTACTATCAAAAATCACATCATCCTCAATTATGACCCCTGCCATTCACTATGAAATTATTTATGACCCCCACTTAGGTAGGTGAGTAACTCCACATGGGGTAGTCAGGGGATAACAGCAGCTCCCTCCACCTTATAGACCCCTCTCAGAAATACTGCCTAGTGGCGGCCCAGGCCTCAGCAGTGAATGGGTTAACACCCAGTGTGCATTTCTATAATAATTCACATCTTAATCTTTATATTCATCAGACCCAAGGTTAACCCCTTAAATGGGTTGTCTCACTACAAGGATCACTGCTTTTTATGTTAAAGATCTTGCAAAAACAAGTCACTTTGCAATATGTCCATTAACAGTGTCCTACCTATTCTAAGATATCCCCTCTTGTATCAGCTGCATCAGCTCCTCAGGTCGCTATAGCTACAGACCTGTTCCATCTCTTCTGATAGGCTGCCAGCACTGGTCACTATAGCTACAGACCTGGCTTCTACTGCAGCCTAGTGGAAGCCAGTAAACACGCCCCTGAATTCAAAATGAAATCAAGAAAACAGGACTGAGGTAAGAGGAATCAATGTAGTGAGACAACCCCTTTAAGGATTTAGCCCATTGGAGTCTAAGAGGGAACCTGTCCCATTGAACACGCTCTCTGATCTGCTGCCATCATGTTATAGAGCGGGAGGAGCTGAGCAGATTGATATATAGTTTTGTGGGGAAAGATGCAGTAGAAATTGTGTTTTATTCATTTATATTCCTTCTAATTCTAGAATAAGGAGTCCAGTGGGCGGTGTTATGAGTGATTGACAGCTTGGGTATGATCAGTGCACACAGAGCTGTCAATCTCTTATAATACCGCCCACTGGACTCCTTAGCCCAGAACAAGCAATCGGTTAAGTGAATAAATTAGTAAGTTCTACTGAATCTTTCCCCCCAAAACTATATATCAATCTGCTCAGCTCCTCCTGCTCTATAACATGATGGCAACAGATCAGATAGTGTGTTAAACCTGACAGGTTTCCTTTAAGGACACAGCAATGTTTACATTTTTTTCATTGTCATCCATTTTTTTTTATTTTCCTGTCAATGTAACCATATTAGGGCTTATTTTCTGCTGGACAAGTTTTAGTATAACCCTTGGCAGCTGCGTGTAGCTTATTGATACAATTTAATTCCTTAATTAGTCAATTATTTTTATATTTTTTTTGGAAAGGAAAAAAAATCAACCATTTTTTGTTCAGATTTTAAACATTTCGCCATTCATGCTCCTTAATAACGCATTATCTTTATTCTGTGGGTCGGCTCCATGATTAAAAAAAATCATAAACCGTATACACTCGAGAATAAGCCGAGGCACCTTATTTTGCCACAAAAAACTGGGAAAACGTATTGACTCGAGTATAAGCCTAGAGTGGAAAATGCAGCAGCTACTGGTAAATTAAAAAAAAAAAATGGATACCAATAAAATTACATAGGCAGTTATAGGCAGTTTAATGTCCCCCATAGGCAGTTTTTTGTCCCCCATAGGCAGGTATATGTTCCTCATAGGTAGGTAAATGTCCCCCATAGGCAGGTATAGGAAGTTATATGCTCCCCATAGGCAGGTATAGGAAGGTATATGTCCCATATAGGCAGGTAGAGGAAGGTATAGGTCCCACATAGGCAGGTATATGTCCCCCATAGACACGTGTAGGCAGTTTAATGTTCCCCATAGGCAGGTGTATGTCCCCCATAGACAGGTATAGGCAGGTAGAGGCAGTTATAGGTCCCCCCCGTAGGCAGGTATATGTCCCCCATAGGCAGGTATAGGAGCAGTCGCATACAGCTGAAGAAATCTCTGCCGGCGCCCGCACCATGGCAGCGCCCGGACGCCGACAGTGACTCGAGTATAAGCCAAGAAGGGCTTTCTCAGCACATTTTTTGCTGAAAAACTCGGCTTATACTCGAGTATATACGGTAATTTTTTTTATGTTTTTTACTACTTTTCCACAATAAAAACATAACATTTTTTTTTTTTTTAACAAGTTTTATTTTTCAATATTGGTACTATTTTGGAGTATGTATATAAGTTTTTGTGAGGTGGCTAAAAAAAAGGCTTTATGCTTTTTTAATTTAAAGGTATTTATCAAAGGGGAAGAACTGTGTTTGTGTTTCTGTTTTTTCACTTTTTTCTCTTTTTTTGGCTGATCTAATACCCAGTAATACTTCTGCATTGTAGTGTATTATGCTTGTCAAGGTAACACCTATGATTGCCTTCCTGTTTTCCCTTATGAGGTATCCTGATCACCATAAGAGTAACCATGAGACCTATAACCAACTTACTAACACTCTCCTCTTATTTTTTTCTCCCCTCCTCCTTCACCATTTCCCCTCATCTCTTTTTCCTCTGCTTCTCGTGCTTCTATAGAATTGATGACGCTGAAGCCTGCTTCATTCTCAGCAATCGCTTTGAAACCGACCGCATCGCAGCTGTACGTCTGACATGGCTTTGGGATATTGGGGGGATGATAACTGCTATGGTGTTATTATAGGGGGTGTGGGCTCTTATGTTCTCATCCCAGTAACATGAAATCCAGGGAAGTTGTAATGTGCCCAATAGATGGTAAATAGGTAAAACATCTATTAGATCAGAGCTTTGCTTTATGGGCCCACATTTAAAGGGAAAACCCCTTTTCCACTTTAAAATTTAAACCCCCCTCGGGCGATTTGTCAAAAACCTGCTTTTTCCAGCCTGTGCCCCTTTTTCGTAAGATGCTGGGGGTTTTTCGTTGAAATTTAATGCCAAAATCTGCAGTTTCAGCCAGAAGGTTTTTAAAAAGAGCCCGTTTTTTAAAACCCCGCCCATCTGAGGGTAGCCCCGCCCACCTTTTTACTCTTTAAACCCTTTCTTTAAATGGGTTTTAGTGGGTGGTGGTTGGGCCTTTGGTGGGGGGGGCTAAAACCTACTCATGAATAAACTTGGGGGGAAAAAATTGCTCTAAAACCCCTGCACCCTTACATAGAAAGGGGTCACAGCGCGGGAAAAAGCGGGGTTTTTTGGCACTAGGGTTTGTGTTGCCCTCAGCAAGGGGGCAAAATTTCTATGTTAAGGTTCCTTTTTAGTCGTAGTGTGATTTGTACATAGGAGGCAGTTTTATAGGTTTTTTTCTGTGAAACATAGGAGGAAAGTTTTTAAAAGTAGTTATATTCTTGTACTGGGGGGCAGTTTTTTATTTATTTTTATTATTTCCTTTTGAAAAGGGGGCTTATTTATAGTAGTTATTTTGGTGTACATAGGGGGCAGTTTTTTATAGTAGTTATATTCTTGTACAAAAGGGGGCCCAGTATTATAGTATTTATATTTTTTGTAAAAAGGAAACAGTATTTTTGGGTAGTTTTATTTTCTTATACATAGGAGCAGTATTTATTGTATTTATATTTTAGAAAATTGCAGGAAAGTATTATGTGGGTTTTATTTTTGGGTTATAGGGGGGAAATTTTTTTGTAGTTATATTCTTGTAAAGGGGGCCCAGTTTTAAATTGTTTTTTAATATTCTTGTACATGGGGGGGGGGAAAAAGTATTAAAATTTGTTACATCCTTGTACATAGGAAATTTTTTATAGCAGTTTTTATTTGTGTACTTTGGAGCGAAATTTTTAGTAGTTATTTCTTGTACATAGGGGAAGTATTATAATTTGTTACTTTTTGGGGTACATAGGAGCAGTTTTTATAGCAGTTATTTTTTCTTGTACATAGGGGGCAGTATTATGGAAAGTTTCTTATGTACAAAAAGGTGGCATTTTATTATAGTAGTTATTTTCTTGGAACATAGGGGGGCATTTTTTAAAATTTATTTAAATATTCTTGGACATGGGGACCCAGTATTATAGTATTTATATTTTTGGAAATATGGGGGCAAGTATTATCGTAGTTATATTTTTGGACAGGGGGCAGAAAATTATAGTAGTTTTTTATTCGTGCCCCCTAGGGGGAAGTATTTATAGTAGTTTTATTCTTGTACATAGGGGCTTTATTTAGTAGTTATATTTTGTCCCTTTAGGAGGCGGGTTTATTATAGAGTTATATTCTTGTACATAGGGGGAAGTATTATAGTATTTATATTCTTGTCCCATTTGGGAAAGCAGTATTTAGAAAGTTATATTTTTTGTACTTTAGGGGGCATATTATAAGTTATATTCTTTTTACATAGGGGGGCCAGTGATTTTAAAAAAAATTAAAATTTTTCTTTTTCATTAGGGGCCCCGTTTTATAGTGTTTTTTATTCTTTTTACATAGGGGCGAAATTATGGGTAGTTATTTTTTTGTACATAGGGGCATATTTTTGTAGTTATATTTTTGTACATAGGGCAGTATTTTTGTAGTGAAAATTTTGTAATGGGGGGCCCGTATTTTTGCAGTTAATTTTGGGGTTACTGGGGGGCCCAGTATTATAGCGGGTTATATTTTGTATATGGGAGGCAGTTTTCTTAGCGTTATACCCCTTGAACTAGGAGGCAGTATTAAAATTTGTTATTTTCTTGTTTTTAGGGATTAGTATTTATGGTAGTTATATTCTTTAAAATTTAGGAGGAAGTATTACGGAGTTAATTTTTGTACATAGGGGCCCAATTTATTATAGTAGTTACTTTTATTGTACATAGGGGCGTATTTTTTCGAATTTATTTTTTTGGGTTTTTATAGGGCAATATTATCTTTGTTATATTTTTGGGGAAATTTAGGGCGTTTTACCCATATTTTATAGTATTGTATAGTGTGGGTGGAATTAAAATAGTTTTTTCTAATGTCGAAAATAATCTCTTATTTATCTAGCAAATTGCTAAATTATCTTGATGAGCCAGGGATATACCGAGAACTGTTGCATTTGAAGTCCATTACTTAGCAGGGGGTGTTAATGAACTCATGGAAAAATACCTGCATAATTTAAAAGAACATTAAATCTGTGCTCCATCCTGGGCCGTGATGGGAAGGACACTTTTGTATTATAATAATTTACTGTAATATTAGTCATAATAAATGAGTCTTTATTTCTTTATGAGCTGAGGGAGCGATTAATCAGTGATACTAAGAGGATGCAATGTTCTCTTCTGCTCACTAGGATCACCAGACTATTCTCCGAGCCTGGGCAGTAAAAGATTTTGCTCCTAATTGTCCTCTTTATGTCCAGATATTGAAACCGGAAAACAAGTTTCATATCAAATTTGCAGGTAATAAATCAGTAAAGACGTTCGTTATATCTCCGGTGTATTTATTCAATGATTTTACAAGCAGCTATAAGAGAGACTGGTATTAGATTTTATGCACCTTATCCATCACATTAAACATTAGGCATCACCATTGATTTAGATAATATTATATTACTAACGCCTTACCGCCAGAGCAATTTTTCTCTTCACCGGCTTCCAAGGGCAATAACTTTTTTATTTTTCCATCTATTAAAGGGGTTTTGCCACAATCTAATGTTGACGTGGGATCCTCCCAATTGGGTATTTAATCACTTTTCTAAATATATGTCATCAAAAGAAGTGAAGCCTGTGAGAGCTACAGCCTTCCTTACATGCCCTTGGTTTCCTGACAGTTTACATTAGACAGAACCAGGAGCTGATCCGGCCACGCTTGCGTTGTTTGCACTTCTTATCTGATGGCAGGGAACATGAACCAGCTTTGAAGGGACTGGGGAGAAAGATCTTGTAAACTTTTTGTAAAAGAGAATCCACTGGTTGTAATGTAATTTCTGAGTAAACATGCAGCCCCTCCCTAGCTCTGAGAAACCCTCTTCCCCCTGCAGAGGTTCGTGAAGGAATGAAAAAGGCTGCCGGCTGAGCTTTTCTTCTCTCCTGAGCAAATAAAGGGAGAAAAAAAAGGCATATAGCTTGTGCACAATACAGTTCTCCTCTGTGGATTAGCAAAACAATGTTTGCTCAACTACAGAGACTGATTATCAGGAACGTGCATGGGAGGTGCTTGTTTTTTTTTTAAACACAGAAACACAACGCCCCTTTTTTCAGGCCTCAAGAGTATCAGCCTGTTAGGTAAGGAACTCACTTCTTGGCAAAACCCCTTTAAGACCTATGAGGGCTTGTTTATTTGTGGCATATGATTTAATTTTTAATGGAACCATTTACCATACCATATAATGTACTGGGAACCTCCTCACCCCCTACCAAAATTCTCTGTGGGGTGATGCATGAAAGAAATACAATTGCAGCATTTTTGCCGAGGTTTAATTTTTATGGATTTCACTGTTTAGTGCAATTGATGAGTTACAATGGGGAACAAAGTATTTATTCACCAATTGTGCAAGTTCTCCCACTTAAAGGGGTTTTGCCATGATCTAATGTTGACGTGGGATCCTCCAAAATGGGTATTTAATCACTTTTCTAAATATATGTGATTTAAAAAAAAGTATAGCCTGTGATGGCTGCAGCCTGGCTTAGATGCCCTTAGTTTCCTGACTGTTTACATTAGATAGGACCAGAAGCTGATCTGGCCAGGCTTGCATTGTTTGCACTTCTTATCTGATGGCAGGGAACATAAACCAGCTTTGAAGGGAGGGGGGAAAACAAAGCCTTTGTCTGCTGTATAGAGAATCAGCTGGTTGTAATGTAGTTATCTGAGTAAACCTCCACACACTCACCGCTTAGCCCTCCTCCGTCCCCCGCCGCAGCAGTACATGAAAGCTGCCTGCTTGGATCTTATCTTCTCTCCTGAGCAGATAAAAGGGAGAACACAAAACCCTTAGAGCTTGTGCATAATACAGTTATCCTCTGTGGTTTAGCCAAACAATGTTTGCTCAACTACAGAGGCTGAATATCAGCCTTAGAAATGTGCATGGGAGGTGGATTGATGAAAGCATGGAGGAGGCACTTGTTTTTTTAAACACAGAAACACAACACCCCTTTTTTCAATGCTCAAGAGGACAGTTCAGCTTGTTAGGTGAGGAAATCACCTCTTGGCAAAACCCCTTTATAAAGATGAGAGAGGACTGTAATTGACATCATAGGTCAACCTCAACTATAAGGCCTTGTTCACACGGCTTATTTGGGCACGGATTGGCGCCGTACTCCGCGCCGGATTTGCGCTTCAGTACGGCGCCAATCCGTCCCTATCATTACGGTAATCACTGCTCTCATAGAGAACAGGGGATTCCCGTCCTCCTCCCAGTCGGCGAATCCGCCGCGGGGGAGAAACTGACAGCACATTATTTACGGCGCGTACGCGCCGTAAACAATGCATTGTCTATGGGGCCGGGGGAGGCGTGCCCCCGCCGCGCTCCGGCCCCCCCCCCGTCCCGCCCCTTATTCACAGCGGATTTGTGAGCTCAATACGGCTCACAAATCTGTCGGGAATAAGCCGTGTGAACACGGCCTAAGAGACAAAGGGCGACATGTATGATCGGGCTTTACGCCTGTTTTTTGGCGTATACTGCGTCTCCCGGCCCGAATCCCCCTGTCGGACGCAGGGATGCGGTGTTAGGCGCAGCGTTCGCCACTTTCAGCTGCACCTCGCATGAAGGGGCAGGCAATGGGCGCGGTGTGGGTGCGGGGTAGGCATTCCGGGGAGGGGGGGGGGGGACGCACCGCGCTCGAAAACTCCGAGGCATGTACGATGGCGGCTCGCCAAAGCGCGGCGCAATGCAGTTCCGACAAGCAGACCTGGTTTATTTTGGTCTAAGTGCTCCGGCGGCGGCGAAGTGAAGCAAGAACGGAACATGCGAGGAAGCAGATAGAAGATCGCGACAGAAATCTCGGCGCTCCTCTCCGTGCAGCAGGAGTAAGATTCCCAAAAAATCGCCTTTATAAAGGCGGAAAACATTGTCAGAAAAGAGCTCACACCTCAAAAATAAAAAATAATATAAAAAAAACACTTTCCAAAAATCTAGACCGGCGCAATATCAAGAATTAGGATATTGGAAATTGCCGGGAAATACAGTAATTCAAATTCTGTAAGCTATTCTCATTGGTCGGCATAAACCAGCCAATCAGAATAGGAGCAACAGTGACCCATTAAAACCTATGGAGAAATATTGACCAATCAGAATCAAAGGCGGGACAGTTCAAATACAGTAAAAATTTGCAGAAAAGAGCTGATTGGCTGAGCTAACGGGGGATTGGCTATCCCAGCCAATCAGAGCGCGAGCTACTTCTCACATTGTAGTATATGGAGAGATCGGCGCAATGCAATCTCGGCACTCATCGCCATGCGGCATGGATTATGAATAAAAAAATCATTTTTATTAAGTGTAAAAACATCAGATAAAGAGCTGAAACCTTCTCTAAAAAAAATGTTAAATCCCGAACAACGCGTTTGTCGCCCAAAACCGGCGCTACATAAGGAAATAGCAATAAGAGAATTGTCGGGAAATTACAGAAATTTCAAATTGTTTAAGCTCTTCTGATTGGTCGGCATAAACCACCAAATCAGAATTTAGGAGCGACAAAGACCCATTATACCCTATGGAGGAGTATTGGACCAATAAGAATAGGAGCGACAGTGGCCCATTATATCCTATGGAGGAGTAGTTGACCAATCAGAATAGGAGCGACAGTGGCCCATTCTAACCTAGGGAGAAATATTGACCAATCATATTCAAAGGCGGGACAGTTCAATATACATTTAAAAAAAGGCAGAAACGAGTGATTGGTTGAAACGGCGGGGGCTCGTCCAGCTTAGCCAATCAGAGCGCGAGCTGCTTTCTCATAGAGTTCTATGGGGAAAAGAAATTCAGAGCGAGCTCTGTGATTGGTAATTTTAAAGGGCGCGGTTATTTGGGCCAATGGGGGAGCGTGCGACGTCTTTGGGTTTTCTAATGCAATTGACATAAACTGTACATGGCCGAATCAAATGATATACTGCCGAATTTACCGATGTGTATATAAAAATGAATAAAAAATTGGGTACGATAAAAATATTAAATCAATAAAATCCTGTTTATTTCTTTATTTTCGTTGCCAAGGTCAATAGTATGTGTAACGAAAATAAAGAAATAACCCAAATTTATTTGTTTAATTATTTTTTTATTTACCCCATATTATTATCATTTTTAATATACCAAACGGGCCACTTCTGTAGTGTTATAATTTTATTTCGGGCATGTTTAAATTTTATTTCAGATTGCATTAGAAAACCCATAGGAGCGTCGCTTTGCTCTCCATTGTCCAAATAACCGCGCTCTTTTAAATTAGCCCAAACACAGAGTCGCTCGGCCATTTCTTTTGCCCATAGAACTCAAAGAAAAGTAGCTTGCGCTCTGATTGGCTAAGCTGGACGTAGCCCCGCCGCTTCAACCAATCAGCTCTTTTCTGCTTTTACTGTATATTGAACTGTCCCGCCTTTGAATATGATTGGGTCAATATTTCTCAAGGTTAAATGGTCACTGTCGCTCCTATTCGATGGTAATCTCCCATAGGATTATGGGCACTGTCGCTCCTATTCTGATTGGTCAATTCTCCTCCATAGGATATAATGGGCATGTCGCTCCTATTCTGATTGGCTGGTTTATGCCGACCAATCAGAAGGCTTAAACAATTTGAATTACTGTATTTCCCGGCGATTCTCTCTATTGCAATTCCTATGTAGAGCTCTCCCGGGGACAAACGCGTTGTTCGGGATTTAAATTGATTTATTTTAGAGAAGGTTTCAGTCTTTTTTAATAAAAAATGATTTTTTTATTCATACTCCATGCCGCACGAGCTGGCGCCGGGGATTGCATTGCGCCGATCTCTCCATAGACTACAATGGCGAAGTAGCTCCGCGCTCTGATTGGCTGGATGCCAAAGTCCCCGCTAGCTCAACCAATCAAACTCTTTTCTGCATTTTATGTATTTTGAACTGTCCCTTTGATCTGATTTGGTCAAAACTTCTCCATAGGAAAAGGGTCTTTGTCGTCCTATTCTGATTGGTTAATACTCCTTCATAGGTTACAATGGGCCACTGTCGCTCCTATTCTGATTGGTCCAAACTTCTCCATAGGATATAATGGGTCTTTGTCGCTCCTATTCTGATTGGTCAAAACTTCTGCATAGGATATAATGGGTCTTTGTCGCTCCTATTCTGATTGGCTGGTTTATGCCGACCAATCAGAATAGCGTACCGATTTTGAATTACTGTATTTCCCGGCAATTCTCTCTATTTCAATTCCTTATATAGCGCCAGTCTCGGCGACAAACGCATTGTTCGGGATAGAATTGATTTATTTTTATAGAAGGTTTCAGCTCTTTTTCAGATAATATTTTACACTTAATAAAAATGATTTTTTTATTCAGACTCCATGCCGCACGGCGCTGTGAGCGGAGATTGCATTGCGCCGATCTCTCCATAGACTACAATGGGAGAAGTAGCTCGCGCTCTGATTGGCTGTGATAGCCAAGCCCCCGCTAGTTCAACCAATCAGCTATTTTCTGCATTTTTACTGTATTTTGAACTGTCCCGCCTTTGATTTTGATTGGTCCAAACTTCTCCATAGGTTATAATGGGTCTCTGTCGCTCCTATTCTGATTGGTCATACTTCTCCATAGGATGTAATAGTCCCTGTCGCTCCTATTCGATTGGCCGAGATAGCCAAGCCCTGCTGCTCAGCCAATCAGCTCTTTCCTGCATTTTTTACTGTATTTTGAACTGTCCCCCCCTTGATTTTGATTGGTCAAATAGTTCTCCATAGGTTTTAATGGTTCACTGTCGCTCCTATTCTGATTGGCCGGTTTATGCCGACCAATGAGAATAGCTTTCAGAATTTGAATTACTGTATTTCCCGGCAATTTCCAATATCGTAATTCTTGAATTAGGATATTGGAAAGTGATTTTGTTTTTATTATTTTTTATTTTTGAGGGTTGAGCTCTTTTCTGAGAATGTTGTCCGCCGTTATATAGGCGATTTTTTGATTCATACTCCGCACGGACATCTTTTATGATTTCTCGCTGTTTTCCAGCCTGTCTCGAATCGGAATACATGTGAGGCGCAGTCCCGCACTGCGCCCATGTCCCCGCACTGCGCCCCACACACTGGCGAGGCGCGGCGGACTTTTCCCCGCATGTATGAGCGCACCTCCTCGGACGGCGAATCTTAGACGCAGCGCGGCACTGCGCCTCGGTCCCCGCACTGCGCCCACACACTGGCAAGGCGTGGCGGACTTTCCCCGCATGTATGACCGCACTACCTCCAGCGCCGAATCATAGGCGCAGCGCCGCACTGCGCCTAAGTCCCGCACTGCACCTCAAACACTGGCGAGGCGCGCCGGACTTTACACCGCATGTAGGAGCGCGCCCCGGCCCCGACATAAATCAGGCGCAAATTTCGCCGGAAAACTGGCGAAAAGGTGCGCCCCGACGTGGCGAGCTTCATACATGTCGCCCAAAATGAGAAAACAAATCCAGAAAAATCCCATTGTCTGATTTGGAAAGAATTTATTTGCAAATTATGGTGGAAAATAAGTATTTGGTCTTCTACAAACAAGCAAGATTTCTGGCTCTCACCTGTAACAACTTCTTTAAGAGGCTCCTCTGTCCTCCACTCATTACCTGTAGTAATGGCTCCTGTTTGAACTTGTTATCAGTATAAAAGACACCTTTCCAGAACCTCAAACAGTCACACTCCAAACTCCACTATGGTAAAGACCAAAGAGCTGTCGAAGGACACCAGAAACACAATTGTAGCCCTGCACCTCTCATCTTTTTAAGTGGGAGAACTTGCACAGCTGGTGACTGACTAAATACTTTTTTCCCCCAGTGTATCTGTCTTCTGCAAGTCAATGCGATTCCAGTGATCCCAAATATTTGTAGAGTTTTCATTGTTTTAGTACTTTTTACAAAGTAAACATTTCCATTTATTTAATTTCTGCAGCAGCGGCTTCTTTTGCAACCGATTAACTTTTTTGTTTTTCTATTCATGGACCTGAGTGAGGGCTCATGGTTGGTGGACTGAAGTGTAATTTTATGAATACCATTTTGGGATGAATTTAGACCTTTTGATCAATTTTTATTCCAACATTTTAGGGATCAGAATGACCAAAAATATGCAATTTTTGCATTGGGAATTCTTTTTTCCTTGTATGGTGTTCATTATATCGGATAAGTGATGTTTCATTTTAATAGATCGAACTTTTATGGATGAATCTTTACCAATTATGTGTAACTTTTTTTTATTTTTGACATTTTTGCTTTCTATTTGTATAGTGGCAAAAGGTGGCGTTTTGAACTTTTAGGGCAACAGGCCCTATTAGGGCTGCACCATTTTTTGGGTGTATTTTGCGCCAAAAACTGTTGACGCCCTATTCTCTATATAAATGAACTGTATTACACCAAAACTAGGCGCATTATACCCCAGGCACTACATATTTGAATGTGCCTAAAGTAGGAGCATCACATATGCTAGCAATTATATGCTATGTGCTGGGTTCCTAGATTAAGCGCATCAATTATACTATGCAGGGTAGACCAGATGCCAGATTTTTGACAGGATCATTCATTCAGGTGCACTATACATGAGCCTTAAAAATGGAGTGGGGGCGCCTCTTTTCTGACATTTTAATTTTTACATTTATTTTTCATATTTTTTTTATTTTTTTTTTTACTTGTACTTGACTACTATGGGCTTTGTCTGTGTGTACACTGTTCTGCAATGTGAATATATTGCAGGAGAGTGTACCAGTTTGGCTCTTCTATTATATCCTGCCTATTGCAGGTCGTAATTGAAGTAGTAACCAAAAAGACCTTCAGCTCTTATGACAACTGCGTGTCACCCCGAGATCTCTTTGTCAGGTCCCCAAAAGTTAAAGGGGTTGTCTCACTACATCGATTCATCTCACCTCAGTCCTGTTTTCTCAGTTTCATTTTTGATTCAGGGGCGTGTTTACTAGCTACTATTGGCCTGCAGTGAGGACACCAGGTCTGTAGCTATAGTGACCAGCACTGGCAGCCTATCGGGAGAGATCCAACAGGTCTGTAGCTATAGCAACCTGGGGAACTGATGCAGCCAATACAAGAGAGGATATCTAGGAATAGGTAGGACATGGTTAATGGACACATATTGCAAAGTGACTTGTTTTTGCAACATCTTTAACATAAAAAGCAGCAATCCTTGTAGTGAGACAACCCCTTAAAGGCTCAGAATAGACAGCTGGTCTTGTTTGACCACAACTCTCCACTTTGTTCTGTTTCAGTTCCCAGTACAGAGGAGCGGAATGTTCAGAACTTCCATAGAACAGAATGGAGATGGCTATTCATTATGCACTGTAACTTTTGAAGGTCCTTTTACCAAGATAGGAGCGGTTCCCAAAGGTGGGACTCACACATAACAGACTTGGATGGCATATCCTATCGATATGCCATCAAAGTATATGGCTGGAGCACCACTTTAAGGATTGTCGGCTAGCTGGCACGTAATAGCAATATAACATGGGTTACGAATAAGGTATCAAGTCACCAAATGGTTGACTCTGCTGACCCATGTGAACTGTGTTCTTTGGACCTTGACCTATGTAATTTTTTTGTCTCTTTAGATCATGTGGTCTGTGAAGAAGAATTTAAGTATGCCATGTTGGCGCTCAACTGTGTTTGCCCAGCAACCTCCACCCTCATCACATTACTGATTCATACCTCTAGGGGGCAGTAAGTAAAACAATTAAGTTTCAAAGAAAATGCATGCAACTCTTGCTAGAGTCCAGCTCTCTTCGAGGCTCTTTAATAGGTCAGATGTGACTTTACGAAATGCTAACCTTCAATAGGTGGCGCTAGAGTTCTGACTCTCCCATAGACCTTATTTGAATATTGTATTATCCCATGGAGTATTGTATGGCCTATTAGTCTCCATACATCAAAAGAAAATTTTTTACTCATCTTGAGCGATGTTAACGGCCACTAACCCAGGCAGCCAGAATTCTGCTCTGCACTGATTAGGGGAACCCCACCCCACCCCCCACGAAACAGCGATCTACAGATGGGACTCCTTCCTATGGAGTAGTTACTGACTTGGATTAAATCCTCCTATAGGAGGCGCTAGAATTATGACTCTCTTCCCTAGAGCTTATTGGAATTCTGTATTTTACCATGGAGCATTGCATGGCCTATTAGTCTCCGGACGTAAAAGGAGAAAGTATTCCTACCTTGAGCTATATAGAATGACACTAACCCAACCAACCATAACACCACTCTGCACTGATAAAGGGCAAACACCCCGAAACAGCTGTCTGCAGATGGGAGATGCTCTTCCTACGGTGGAGTTATCGGTTTGGCTTAAATCCCCAATCATGTTTCAAGGCTCTATTATGGGTCAGATGTGACTTTAAGGAATGTTATTCCCAATAGGTGACACTGGAGTCCTAATTCTCTTCCCTCGAGCTTGTTTGAGTGCTGTTTTTTTCCAAATAGCATTGCATGGTGTCACGGACGGCGCCGCAGCTGGTGGGGCAGGCTGCGAGCGCGGCCGTCTGACCGCTGTCTCCCCGGTGCCAGAGGCGAGTGGCTCCACGGTCCAGGTGCCGGGCCGTGGGTGCACTCGTCCCCCGGAGTCCAGTAGCTTACCCGTCCACGCTCCTGACTCCCCGCGCCCTAGTGCGCGTGTCCCCACTCCCTCGGGCGTGCCCGCGCCAGCTTCTGCAGATTTAAAGGGCCAGCGCGCCGGTAATTGGCTGGTGCCGGCCGCTGACCCCATCTAGGATCTTTAGTGCCTTTGTAGCCTACTGAGAAAGCGTTTTCTGCCTCGTCCGTGATTCCTGTGTACCGTACCGCCTAGCTTCTGTATTTCGTCCACGAACCTCTGCCGCCTGCCCTGACCTACCGCCTGACCCCGACTACGACTCTGCCTGACGATTTTGTATCACGCTTACCCTTGGCCGCCACCGCAAGCAAGTCCCACCAGGGAGGCGACATGGTAGTTTCAAGTCCATCCCGCTTTGCAGCGGGCTCTGGTGAAATCCGGGTTCTACTTAGACTCCGCTCCCTGGCAAAGGGCTTTCACCATCGCTTGCGGTGGTCCAGAGGATCCACTACCTCTGTGCGTTACACATGGCCTATAAGTCTCCATATACCTTTATGGTGCTCTCCCCAATGAGAAACTTTACTCCCATTGAGATACTTTATTAGGGAGCATCCAATGTTCCTCCCTCTCCGTCTCCCCTAAGCTTTGTCTCTGGTGGAGAAGAACGGTGCTTCAACAGAGACTTCAGATTATGACCTGTCTACATTGGAAACCAAGCAAGATTAAAGCTGTTCACATCCGTACATGAGATCGCAAGACCTGGGGTCAGGGTTTGGTCTTGGTCATGGGTGCACAACATTTTATGGTCCAAGGGTCACATTGTCCGTATTATACCTCTCCTAGGGGTCACCATGAATCTTAGAGGGGTACTCCCTTTATGGCACTTTAATTGTAAATACACAAGATGGCTGAGAGTCCTTGGTTCCACGTTAGGGACCCTCAGAGATAAGAATGGGGGGATCTGGAAAGAGGATATAAGGAGCCTGTTCTCATTTTAGTTTTGGGGGTTAGAGAAGAGGCTGTTTCACAACTGCAGCTAGAGAGCACAGCACACACATACTTGGCCTCCTCTCCATCATCTCCTCCTCTCTGGAGTCCAGAACCTGTCAGACATCTTTATGGGGAATCTTTGCATCTGCAATGATTGAGGCAGAAATAAATACTCATCTGAGGAAGAAATACAGAGAAAATACAAGAACAGTTTTTACTGAATTGCTCATTTATGTTGCTTAAAATATCATATACAGCTCTACAGTGCCAGCCATGCAGTGTGCAATACAACAGTGCCCAGGGCTGCCATCAGTCATCTATTAACCATTTCAGGGCCCCATACAGCCAAATCAAATGGGGCCCCCACCCATTACTAGTTCCTATTTGTTTAACATATCAGTGAGCCCCTTTTTGATTAGGGCTCCTGACAGGAGTACTGCCCCTACTGACCTTTTGGCACCCCTGACAGTGCCAGTCATACAGTGCCCACCATAATAGTGCCAGCCCTACAGTGCTCATCATAACAGTGCCAGCCATATAGTTCCCACCATAATAGTGCCAGTCATACAGAAACCACCATAAGAGTGCCAGCCATACCGTGCCAGCCATAACTGTGTGAGCCATAACCATGCCAGCCATAACTGTACTTGTCTTAACAGTGCCAGGCATGCAGTGCTTAGCCTAACAGCGCCAGCCATTACAGTGCCTGTCATAGTAGTGCCCACCTTAACTGTGCCATTAGTTGGATGCAGCTGTCAAGAAATATTACTTTTTGAAGTATAGGCCGCACAGAGGGGGCACTGGGGCAACATGTTGTGCGCCCCTGGTTTAGGTGGTTGACACATGTCCAGCTGAATCCCTAAGTACACGGCCAATGATAGGCTTCAATTACTTTTACTACTAGTTTCAGTCATCCTATGGTACATGTTCTCTGTTAATCCATAAATCCAACTGATCTTCACCTAATGCTTTATTATTTTTTTTTTTTAGGACAACCACCACAGATTCTTTCCGTCAGCGTCAGAGCCCCTGGCAAGCCCTTTCCAGGTACCATGATGAAGCTCCGGCCTTTACCTGTATTAGTAATGCCTTTGGTAATATTTCAGGAACATGAATGTTTTTTTCAGAGTCTAAAGACCTTTCACTATTTCTCCCAGTACAGGGCCCAGCTTTGTAGTCTCCCCTGACATGAAGGGGTAGCACCAATGCTGTGTGACCTGAGGCTTGCATTCGCTAGAAATTTAATTTCGGCGCACATTGCCCATCGGAGTGTCCGTCTAATACGGGCTAAGCAGGACGAGCCTCTCTTCCCCCCCCCAACCAATCACAGTACTAGAATATTTCCCAGAGACAGTAATAACTTTTAGGGCGCCCTTCTATCGCTCCCTTCTTTCTCCACTCAAAATAGACGCACTACATATGATTGGTGGATTCATATCTGCCGCCTGGGCTCAACCAATCAGTTCATCCATATCCCTTCTATGAGAAATTATTATACATATACTTTACATTGACCTGATCTGTCCATAGACTACAATGGGACAAAGTAGCTTGTGCTCTGATTGGCCGGGATAGGTTAGGCGCTACTTCAACCAATCAGCTCTTTTCTGCCTTTTTACTGTATTTTGAACTGTCCCGCCTTTTCATTTGATTGGTCAACACTACTCCACAGGTTATAATGGGTCACTGTCGCTCCTATTCTGATTGGCTGGCTTCTGCCGACCAATGAGAAGCGCTTACAGAATTTGAATTACTGTATTTCCCGGCAATTACCAATATCCCAATTCCCGATGTTGCGCCGGTGACGGCGACAAACGCGTTGTTAGGGAGAGGATTGATGTATGTTTTTAGAAGGTTTGAGCTCTTTTTCAGAAAATATTTTACACCTAATAAAAACGATTTTTAATCATACTCCATGCCGCATGGAGCTGAGAGCCGAGATGTATTTCTTGAGCGATCTTATATATTTTCACTTTAATTTTAAATGATCCACTTTTTCATGACATTTAATCGCTTTTAGACAACTTAGATTTTTCACTTTATTCATTCATTCATTTGAAAGACAACTCTTTTTGCTCTTTACTAACATGTTTAATTATTTCTCGCTGTTTTCCAGCCTGTCTCGAATCGGAATACATGTTAGGCGCAGTCCCTTCTGCGCCTAACTCCTGCACTGCGCCTCACACACTGGCGAGGCGCGGTGGACTTTACACTGCATGTATGAGCGCTCTTCGGGCACCGACATACATGAGGCGCAGCTTTCACGTTCGAGCGCTCGAAAACGTGCGCTCCGACACGGCGAGATTCATACATGTCGCCCTATGTTCCTTTCTGTTCTAGAGAGATATAATCTGGATGAAGTGAAGATTATTGTCTCCCTAGTAAACAAATGACGATTATGTTCCCTTATGCTCCTGGGGTGACATAATCTGGATAAAGCAAAGATTAAGGGCAACATGTTCCAATACAAGCGCCATTTTTTGGGTCTATTTTGCGCCAAAAAAACTCTTGACGCCATATTCTAGATGTAAATGAACTGTAATAGACCAAAACTAGGCGCATTATACACCGGGCACGACACATTGTGATGCTCCTAAAAAGGCGCATTACCTATAGTAGCAATGATACGCTATGCGCATTTTTAAGTTTACTATGCAAGGTATACCAGACGCCAGATTTTTGAGAGGATCGTACTCTCAGGTGCACTTTACACTGATTAAATGCGCCTAAAATTGCCACGGCGACGCCAATTTTCGGACAAGTCGCCCTATGTCTCACTGATTAACCAAATAAAGATTATGTGCGACACGTATGAATAATGGTGCTTAGACACCAATTTTTCTATGCACAACGATAGTATAGAATGCGCCTGAATCTATGAACCTGCTTTACTGTGGGTCATAAATCAGGCGCATTCTAGCGCAAAAACAACAATTCTGGCTCAAGTAAACCACTTTGAAAGTGCTCTACCTGTTCCAGCAGTAATGCGCCTGGATTTGCCGTACTGAAGCTATAAATCTATAGCTTCGAGCGGTTCTAGTGCGCCCGCCTCCCGCACGCCCCCTGAGATCGGGCGCATTACAAAGTGACACAGGCGCTTTTTAATGCGCGTGATATTGACGTATGGGGGATTTTAAACTATAGTGAACGGGGCTGCGCCAGTTTTCGGGCTGAATAGACGGCAGACTTCTGGCGCAGCCCCGAACATACATGACGCCCCAAGTCCCTTTATTATTTCGAGGGGGCACATTTTCGATGCTCGGCTTTGCATGCTAAACCACACTCTTTTTTTTTTGTGTCAATCCACCCATTTCCAAAGCCCTGCCCCTTTGACAGACATGGCACAGAAGTGTTTAAAAATTGTCTGAAATACATAATAAATATGGCGTAAAGCATTCACATCATTATTTTGGCACAAACTGCACTGGAATTTTAGCATACTAGTCACAGTAAATCATCCTCTTTGAAATTTCATTATTTTTACATTAGCATAGTCCACATCAAAATATGCAGTGACAAATTTTGCACCAAAATTCCCGTGTGCAGGGATCCCAAAAAGTTTTATTTCTCTACCCAATGTGTAAAATAAATAATAGAATAAGTAAATAAAGACAAAACAAAATAATTTTAAAAAAATCGAAGAAATAAAAATCACATCCCAAAACACAACTTTGATCGCTGACCTCTACAAACACAAAAACTATGTCCCCTATCTAAAATCACTGGGAACACAATTTTAAACCTTATGTTAGTGACACTTTTTGTTTTTTTTAAAAGTAATAAAAGCATATATTAAAAAAGGCACAATTGTGTTTTATTTCTCTTCAATAAGACAAAAAAAATTCCTGTCCAAGAAAGAGAAGTAATAGCTTTTCGTTCATTCTCACCACTAGGGATAACCCCACGTCCCCGGACCAATGGCAAAGGAACTACAGCCGATGTTCTGCTAATGAGATCTACCACATCCGACTCAGTGAGAGTAAATTCTTTGGAGAATATGAGGGGAAGAGCTTCACGTATTCTTCCTTCCACGCTCATAAAAAGTAAGTTGTGTCCTTGGTAGGCAGAAAAATATCTTCTTACAGGAAGTTTTTATTCTCTATAACACTTAAAGGGAATGTATCATCAAAAATGACTTATTGTTTAATTCACGTTTTCATGTTAAACACATTTTTTTAAGAATTTTTGGTTACTTTTTTGTTTAGTTTTCCATATCACTGTCAGTATTTTTTAATAATTCTTAAGTCCTGCAGTTTTCACTTTGGCCACTAGGCCTAGTAATAGTCTGACACTTCCTGTTCTGTACAGAAAGATTCTCAATTGTCTGCTCATTATCAGCACAAAAAGAGTCAAACTGAAAGGAGACATCAGTGTGAATAGATAACACAGGATCCACCAGTACCAAGAGGAGATGTCACAGTTCAACCCTTTCACCTCCCTGCACAGTGACTTCTTCCCAGGTCACAGAGCATGACTAGAAAACTCTCCTATAGAAGTGAATGAGACTGAGTCAGTCTTAAGTCTCCTATATGCATGAAGCTACTGTAAAGCATCTCTCTGACTGCTGTTAAAGCAGTGCAAACAAGGCCTAGTGGCCAAAGTGAAAACTGCAAGACTTAAGAATTATTAAAAATTATTGAAAGTGATATGAAAATTTAAAAAAAAAAAGTTCCTAAAAGATGTGTTTAACATAAAAATGGGACTTAAACAATGACTAATTTTTTTGGTGACACATTCCCTTTAACCGATGTACAAATGAAAAGATCTACACCTCTATGATACAAGCAGTCCCCGACTTACAACGTTCCGACTTACATCTGTCCCCTAGTTACAAACAGAGGCTTATGAGGCATGCAGGCACTTGTAGTTCCATGTCCCACAGCAAATAGTAGCTGTGGAACTACAAGTTCCAGCATGCCACAGTAGCACATGAGGTGAAAGTGAGGTGAAATCTTCTTAATAGGGGAATAGAGAGCAAAAAAGAAGTAAAAACCTTTCCCTGCACTATCCGAAACAAAAAAATTCAAAAAAACTTTTTGTGCTGGAGTCACATTTAATAAATCTACCTGTTCCGACTTACATACAAATTCAACTTAAGAACAAACCTCCAGTCCCCATCCCGTGCGTAACACCGGGACTGCCTGTTTGCCTTGTTTCAATTCATCGACATTTTCAAGATATTAAAAAACTAAAGACTCGACCTTATTACTTTTAATTAAGATATAAGAAAGAGAAGAAGAACTGACTTTGATGTAGACGGATCCTATTTAAGATGAGTGAGGACGGTCAGGGGGTAATGCCATGTAATGAATCGCAATTTCAGGAAGACATTCACGAGATGTAAGTCAATTAGACTGACAATCACTTGGCTATTATTTCTGCAGATTAGAGATCGTGACTTTCTACAAGATTCTGCTTATTCTGTTCCCGTCACACATTCGGCATTCGCTGGCTAGCCGGATTCGAGCTCAATATAAGCCCCTTCTCTACTCATAGAGACATAGACAGGGTAATTTTTTGGAGAAAAGGTCATGGAAAGTCAATCTACACAAACAGACCCTTGATTATTGGTAAGAGTAAATCATTACAGTTTGCCAGCTGGCAAATAATTTCCAAAAATTTCCCAACTATCCCCCTAAGGCTCTGTCTCCCCTGCAGGGGACAAAAAACAACCTGAAAACGAATTACTAAAAACGTTCATGAAACTGAGTTTGCTGGCCACTGCCTGTCAAAAGCAGCTGAAAAAACGGCCGTTTTTTGCCGCGATTTGCATTTTTTGGCGCGTTTTTTGCTTGTCTTCAAGTCTGTTTTTTAATGTATGCATAAATTAAGCCATTGGATGTAACTCCGCCCTACAAAAGGAGATATAAAGTACATTATTGTATTTATATGTGATCTTGTAGTCGGTTTACGGATTTTGGCGCTAATAAAGTTATATCGCGTTTATCGCCAAAAATACGTTTTTTACGTATTTTGGCTCTGAAGTCCATTTTTTTTTTTTTTTTTTACTATTCAAAAGCTTTATTAAGAGAATACAGCAGATAAGGTACAGAACATAATATGCAGTGACGTGCACATAAGGTTTGTAAAGAACAGTAGGCCTGGTCGGCCAAACAAGAAAGAATAGTACATCATATAAAGATATAATATATCATAGCGAGCAGTTTAAGATACTGAAATCCTGATGTAACAAACAGTGTATACCACGAGAATAAGCAAAAATAAAAAGGGGGCACCTGGGGGTGAGGGAAGGACCGGAAAGGGAGGGGAGGGGGTTGCGGATGAGGACAGAACCCGGCGACCCATACACCAGCAGACGAGACCCCAGAGTGAGATGATGTAATGCAATCTGCGTGTAGCAGTTTATGATTCAACGCGAAGTGCAACCATAGTTAGGAGGTTGTGGGCAGAGAAAGATATCGCATCAGGTAGTGAGCGTACGGAAGAGTGGTGAGGATTGGAAAGCGAGCCAATGAAACCAGGTTTTGGACACAATGTCAGATTTGGCCGGGGTATGAGCTACTAGCTCCTCCATTCGATGTGTGTGCGAAATCTCCGCAAACCATTCCTCAATAGTGGGAGGACTCGTAGATTTCCAGTGACGGGGTATCACTGTTTTAGCCGCCTGCAGGAGGTGACGCAACAGAGATTTTTTATATGCTGGGATCTTAACATCAAACATGAACAGCAAGGAGGCTTCGGGGGAACAAGGTAGTCGTACATCTGTGAGTTCCTGAATTACTCTGTAAACCCCCTCCCAAAAGCCCCGAAGTGGAGGGCAGTCCCACCATATATGGGACATAGTGCCCACCGCACTCCCACGCGCCAACAAGTTTTTAGGCACAGATGGGGTACCATTTATGTAGTGCGGAAGGGACCCTGTACCATCTGGACAATATCTTGAAACACGTCTCCTGGGACTTGGAGGCAATGACAGCTTTGTGGGTGAGTCTAAAACAATTAGTCCACTGGGAGGTAGAGAAACATGTCCCCAGTTCAGATTCCCAGGCCGCACAATATGGTGGCAATGAGGAATGTTGTGAGGAGGCTAACTCTTTGTATAAGCAGGAGATGGAGTGTCTCGGGGGTTTTTCAAGCAGACACAGCTGTTCGAATGGAGACAGGGGCCGATTAAAATTCACCACTTGCTTAATGGAATCAATGTAGTGTCGAAGTTGCGCGAATTTGAAATGCGCGTTAGGGGCGGAGCGTAAATTATCTGGAAGGGAGTTAAAGGACGGAAACCTTGCCTCATGTAGAATGTTATAGAACCGCAGTGGTTTCAGTTTGGAGTTTCCTGCAAGAATTCCAGGAGACATCCCCGGAGGAAATGCTGGGTTATAAGAGATGGGGAGAAGAGGACCCTTCCTATCGATTAAGTTACAGCCGGACCTATAGGAGAGGGTAATGGAAAGGGTATGACGTAAGGAGAATGTAGTTGGGAATTTGTCAGCCAAGGAAGGAGTCCAGATCCAGGGAAGGGAGGCCAGGGCCAAAGGACAAACGTCCCGGGCCAACTCAACGTCTAAGACCCGGGAAAAAGTGGCAGCCAGGTAGTACCTTCTGCAATCAGGAAGACTTAAACCCCCCTGTTCCTTATTTCGGGTGAGTGTAGAGTAGGATAATCTGGGACGCTTGCCGGCCCAGACAAAGACCGTAAAAGTTCGTTGCAGACGCTTCCAGAAAGGGGGAGGGATATAAGCAGGGATGGTCTGGATAAGGTAGAGAAGGCGGGGTAAGATCGTCATCTTGAGAATATTAATTCTACCGAACCATGAGAACTCACGTTTATTCCAGGAGTCTAAATCTTTCATGATAGATCGAAGTAGGGGCTCAAAATTAGAGGACACCACTTTGGACAGGTCCGGCGGAATTCTTATTCCCAAGTAGGAGATCCCATCTGGCGGCCAAACAAAAGGATAGTTGGATTTTAACCCAGCTAATACGGCCGGGGCTAGCCCTACGTTTAAGGCTTCAGATTTTGCGATATTAATTTTGAAATTGGACCACTGACTGAACCTCGTCAACTCAGGGAGGGCATTGAAATGTGGGGGGTTTGTCATGACCTGGGTCATCTGCAAATGCAGAGCATTTATAGGTACAGTTACCAATACTTATACCTGTGATGTCCGGGTTGGCACGGATCGCTGCCATCAGCCTCTCCATAATAAGAATATAGAGGATGGGTGATAGGGGGCACTATTGCCGCGTATCGTTGTGAATGTGGAGGACATCGGAAAGGGAGCCATTCAGTTTGATTTTGGCAGTTGGAGAGTGGTAAAGGGCCATAATTTTGGAAATGAGGTTGGGGCCAGGTCCTAATTGTTGGAGAGTGTGCAATAGGGAGGGCCAGGCAATCCTATCAAAAGCCTTTTCGGCATCTAATGATAGGACCATCAGTGGAATATTGTGTCGGCGGGCATACTGGATTAAGTCTAGGGTTTTGATGGTGTTTATCGCGGGTTCCCTACCCGGGACAAAGCCCACTGGTCAGGGTGAATCAAGGCTGGCAAGAGAGGGTTCAGTCTGCTAGCTATAAGCTTAGCGTAGAGTTTAATGTCAACATTGAGCAGCGATATTGGTCGGTAGCTACCACAGACCATGGGGTCTTTGCCCGGCTTCGGGATGACCGCGATGTGGGCTAAAGTGGATTGGGGGGAAAGGGGTTCCTTCCGAAATACAGTTAAAGGCTTTAAGCAGTAATGGGGAAAGGATGTCTTGGAAAATTTTAAAGAATTTACTGGTGAAGCCGTCAGGCCCGGGGCTTTTCCCACCAGGCAGGTTTTTAATCGCCAGATCGCGCTCCTGCGGGGTGAAGGGAGTCTCCAGGGTTGAAATGGTATCGGGGGAAAGGCGAGCCGAGACGGGGTCCCGGGGGGCGTTGGGGGAGAGGGTAGCAGGGTCAGGGAGGTTATAGAGGTCCGAATAAAAGGAGAGAAAAGAGGCGCTAATTTCTTTCGTGGTGTGAACCAAAGAACCTTTTGGGTTTTTGATACTTGAGATATGAGAGCGGGCAACCTGGCTGCGAAGAGCTCTAGCGAGAATTCTGCCACTTTTATTTCCATATTCGTAGAAACGGCTCCTGCCAACTTGCAGGTAGCATCTCCAAGAAGATTCCAGAATACCCTTCACATCAGATCTGGCGGCCTGGAGCTCTCGGAGAGTCTCCGCAGAGAGGGCCCGCTTATGCTCAATCTCAAGAGCTTCAATTTTTTGTAAGGCACATTTAAGCTTGTATGCTCTCTCCCTCTTCAGACGCGAACTATGCCTAATCAGAACTCCTCTTACGACACATTTAAGCGCCTCCCATTGCAGAATTGGGGAGGTTGTGTCCTGTGAGTGATCCATGGAGAAGTGCTCTATGGTTTTCCGGAGATCCAGGACACACACGGAATCCAACAGGAGAGATTCATTAAGTCTCCAAGACCACATTGGCCTGGTCAGCGCTGGAACAGTGAGAGCAGTACACTGGGGAGTGGTCGGACCATAAGATGTTGCCGATGGATGTAGAGAGTAGCCACGGAAGAATGTCGTGTGAAAGCATGACATAATCCAGCCGGCTGTATGAGGCGTGGGGCGCAGAATAAAAACTATAGTCCCTGTCCCCAGGATGTTGAATTCTCCATGCATCACACAGCTGGAGTTGCCTAAGGGCTTTTTTAACCAATTTGGTGGAGCGATATGGTATAGAGGATTTCCCGGAGGAGTTGTCAAGCGTCGGGTCCAGGGTGAGATTGAAGTCTCCACAACAAACGACGTGTCCTTTAGGGACCAGAAGTGTCTTATCAAGGAGGGTTTGGAAGAAAGAGGCCTGGCCCGAGTTAGGTGCGTAGGCATTAATGAGGGTGAAGGGTTGGCCTGCAATCGTGAGGGATAGAATAAGATACCGTGCATGGGGGTCTACCTGACAATCAGTAACCTGGTGAGCCAGTGATTTGTGGATCGCAATGGCGACCCCCCTGGACCTGGACTCCTGGCAATTGGCAAAGTGCCAGTGAGTGTAGTATTTGTTGCGTACTGAAGTCCATTTTTTTAACGGATTTTGGTGCTAAAATCCGTATTTTTACAGATTCTGGCGCTAAAAAAATTATCTCGTGTTTGTCGCCAAAAATAAGATTTTGGTCCTAAAGTCCTTTTTTTTTTTTCTTTACGGCTTTTGGTTACGGCTTATAAAGTTATCTCGCTTCTGTCGCCAAAAATACATTTTTTAAAGGATTTTGGCCCTAAAATACGTTTTTTATGGATTTTGGCATTAAAATACAGTTTTATGGATTTTGGCATTAAATTACATTTTTACGCACTTATTTCGCTTTTGCAGCAAAAAAAAATCTGCTAAGGATTTTAGCGGCAAAATCTGTAAAAAACGGACTTTAGTGCCAAAATCCGGACAAATAATACCATAGCGTTAAAATCCATAAAAAAACTATTTTAGCGCCAAAACCAGTAAAAAAACCCTTCTTTTTAGCGACAAAAGCGAGAAAACTTTAATAGCGGCAAAATCCGTAAAAAACATATTTTAGTGACAAAATCCGTAAAAAACGTATTTTAGCGCCAAAACCCATTAAAAAAATGTAATTTTAGCAACAAAAGGAAGATAACTTTAGAAGAACCAAAATCCGTAAAAAAAGTTTTTTTAGAATCACAAGTGAGATAACTTTGTTAGCGCCAAAATCTGTAAAGAAAAGGATTTTAACACCAAAATCCGTTAAAAAAACCGTTTCTGCCGCCAAAATCCGTTAAAAAAAATTAGCAACAGAAGTGAGATAACTTTGTTAGCACCAAAATCTGTAAAGTAAAGGATTTTAGCGCCAAAATCCGTAAAAAAAAACCCCTTATTTTTAGCGTCCAAAGCGAGATAACTTTATTAGCGCCAAAATCTGTAAAAAAAAGTATTTTTAGCGAAGAAAATATGAATTGCGCAAAAATCGTTAGCGACCAAAGCATGATCATTATATTATGAACGGTACAAACAAGGACACATCAGACACTTGGATGCACGTTTGATAAGTTATAACCTTTGTTACACCCACTATAGGCGGGACTTGGGTCTCATGGGAGGTTTTTCATTGAAAAATGGCGGCAAAAAACACGCCAAAAGATGTCCGCGCTTTCCATAGACTCCTGTAGTAAATTTTCAGCTCTGCCGTTTTTTAGAACATCTTGCAAAAGACGAGCAGTAAAAAAAAAACGAGCAGAAAAAAGAAGCTCAGTGGAGACAGCAGGAGGGTTTTACAATAGAAGTCTATAGGAGATGATTACAGTCGTTTTTACAGCGGTTTTAGAAAACGAAAAAAGCTGAAAAAACGGTCGGTTTTATGTGCAGTGTAGACAGAGCCTTATAATGCTAATTGTGATTCCTAGTAGTTGCATTAAAAAATTAAATTTGAATAGGCAATAAAATGTGTTCCCTGTTCTGATGTCTGAGTTGCACTGACTGACTGTCTATGCATCACAAGGCATTATGGGAAAGGGGCTGAGAAGCCCAAAGCGCCCTCTGTTGGATGTAACAAATCCTCAATTTGCTTTTTTGGATTTTTTAGCCAAACCAGTATCTCTCATCTACAGACAACGCTGTTTCGGGATTTTTGTCCCTCTTCAGTGCAGAGTAGAGAAGATACTGGCTGGCTGTGTGGGAGGCATCGGGTAGCTCAGGAAGGGAAGATCTCTCCTTAAGGAGAGCACCAAACGAACGAAACAGCGTTGTCTGTAGATGAGAGATACTGGCTTGGCTAAAAAATCCTTTTTGCTTTCTCAAGACTCGGTGGGTCAAAAGCAAATTGAGGATTTGTTACAACCAACAGAGGGCGCTGTGGGCTTCTCAGCCCCTTTCCCATAATGCCTTGTGATATGCAGATGCTAAGTAGAGGGCGAAAAGACAAAACAAAAACTCTACAAGCCGTTCGTTCGCTGCTCTCCTTAAGGAGAGATCTTCCCTTCCTGACTGTCTATGGTAGACCCACTATAGGATATGTAAGGGACCAGAACCTGCAGTTTACTAATCGCTACACAGAGCCTAATTTAAAGGCAGGGTAACAATTCCCCCTCAACATATTTTCGCTGCCTAAACAGAGTCCTTAGGGGTAAAGGGACGCCATCTTGGGGATTCTCGCTTGGCGTTTGGACCGCCGTCCTTGGTAGAACGGTATTGGCAGACACATCTTCTGACACAGGCGAACGTTCCAGACTGGCCTTGCCCAGATGAATGAAGGCACAAGGTGACAGAGAAAAAACAAAAGACATAAAAAAAATCCTTGGCCATCTGGCCACTAACTCACAGAGACCCTCTCTGTCCAGAGGTCTGTGCCTATCACACAGCCCCTCAAAAGTACAGTGTCCACACTGTGTCCTAGGCTTCCCTATATCCTCTGGGGGCCACAGCTCTCTCCCAGCTCTGCTGCTTCACACCTTCAGGTAACAGCCACGCCCCCAGATCACCTGGTGTACTAGGCTTTTATAGGCCTCCAGAAATATGTCCAATATCTGGGCTGGAACCCAGGGACCTGGAATGCAGGGACAGCCACCCACCCGACACTATAGCTGTCCCAGAAGAGCCACCCCATAACTAGCTGCCTTGCAGCTATTCTAGCCGCTACCGTAAGTGACAGTATTATGACACTGACACAAAATAGGTGGCTTTTCCCCACCGAGCCCAGTTCCTCGGTGGCGCATCTGCAGAAGGTCTCCGGCCATAGACCCTCTAGTGGCAGGATCATGCGACTACCAGCGGTCGCTCTGCCACAATATATATATATATCTAAATAATACATGGAACTTGATGAAGTACATTGCGCACTAAATGCTTCTTCCTTTTACAATAAAGCAACTACTGATTTCAAATTATCGTCGGGAGGACCTGTGCTGAATACTGTCCGGGACATACAAGGATTATTAGATATTAACCTGCTTGCATATCTTTTCAACTTGCCCACTTCCCGGCAGGGAGTTGACAGTCACGGATACCAATGTTGCAGAGACCATCTCTAATTTTGTGCCTCTGCTTGCACAACCTCCATAGGCTAGTATGTGGGGAACTCTATACTAAATTCTACCCAAAGCCGCTTTTATTGCGCTAGAGAGCGCTGTCTTTTGCTTTTTGTCTTTTATATAAAATAATAGAGGTAATGCTAAATAACAATAATAATGACCATACAGGAACTATGCTGTGAATTCTGCACTGGACATGTAACCCTTTGATTACTATACCAATAATTGATTGAATATTGATATACTGTCGGACTCCCTCTATGCCCCTGCACAGGGCCGCCATCAGAAATTTCAGGGCCCCATACAGCTGAAGCGTCTG
Source organism: Phyllomedusa bahiana (assembly GCA_025379985.1). Lineage (NCBI taxonomy): Eukaryota > Metazoa > Chordata > Amphibia > Anura > Hylidae > Phyllomedusa > Phyllomedusa bahiana. The sequence continues at coordinate 140,430 of JAODAL010002392.1, read as the reverse complement.
GGCCCACAACCCCATCAACCCTGCTTGCAGCAGGCCCCCTTGTTTCACTGGGCCCCGTACGACAGTACCCCCTGTACTGCCTTTATGGCGGCCCTGCCCCTGCAGTACCTGTTTACACAGAAGTCTTCTACAGTACTGGTCCCCTGATGATCTTCAGTAGGGATCGAAACATGGTGATGTTGGGGAGCATATTTATACATAGAGCACAATGGGGTTCAGACTGTATAGGAACAGGTTCCCGTCGGGGTCATCCTTATCGGGGCGGTCACCCTGTCTGTTCTGGACAGGCTATAGGGAAAGTGATTGTCCCCACACTCTAGGTCACAAAGTGGTTATGGTTTTGCACACTCGGTATGAGGTAGTTCTGTACCTACCTGCGTATTATGACTGAATGGTCTTTATTATTGTTATTTATATTTGCTTCTACTATTTTATATAGAAACTAGTAAAAGTTATATTTTAAAGTTGTCATACTCCAATTCTGATTTGAGTTTTGAGGTATGTGGAGTATTCTTTCTGATTGTATAGTCATAAACTCTGTGATACGTTGTTTATCATCGACAGGCCATGCATCTTATAGACAATAGAATAGGGCACACAGTTTATTTCCTATTTTTAATTTTCAAATACAATTATCATCCAAAGTTATGTGTTGAATATCACAATTCGCATTGTTAGGGTAGTAGTTGGGAAATTTTTGGCAAATATTTGCCCTCTGGCAATCTGTGAGTAATGGCAAAATCAACCTGGCCCACCAAAGAAACCATCGGAGTGCCAGTGGCAACCTACGTATACAGCCAAACAGATCGGGTTTCTATCGGATAGCCTGTGTAGAGAGTCCACATGACTTATATAGCCTAGGTGCAGAGGGTACAATATAATTTAAAGAAGACATGCACAAGTATGCCTGAAGGGTGGGCAGCCAAAGTCATCCCCTTCGGAGTAGTGTTTGAGCTTTGGATTCAGGTCACAGTCAAATTCGGCCTGAATATCAGAGATTAAATTTGGGTTAGCCCAAACCAAATTTTGGTGGAATTGATGGAAGTTTTGTCCCTTATCCCAAGTAAGGGTTAGGGTTGGAGTTTTAGTTGGGATTATTGATGGAGTTACGGTAGGGTTGGAGTTAGGGTTGGGTTTTCTCTTTGATATAGGGTTAGGGTTCAGATTGCATTTGAAAATAAGCTTGGGGTTAGGGATTAGGGTTTTGGTTGGGTTTTTTTTTTATTTGAGTTGGAATTTGAGTTACAGTTGGGGTTGGATTTCAGAATAGGGCTGGGGTAAGAGATTAGGGTTAGCATTGGACTTTGAGTTTGGGGTATCCTATCTGTTACTGTTGTCTTTTCTGACATTTTCACTGTCTGACCTGAGTCTGTGCCAAAGTCTGTGTAAAGTTTTTATACAAATTCAGATTAAAATGGTTGTATAGGGCGCCCCTCAAGCGGTAAAGGATCATTCCGGTACATTAATCTACGATCCAGATGCAATGTCTCAGGTCTTTAGAGATTATTTTTCAGCACTCTATTCTCTACCTGATGAGCTGCCATCAAATGCGAAACACAGAACTGATTTGATCGCAGACTTCTTGAGTAAATGCAGCCTTCCGAAACTCCCTCCGCAGGCACTGATGGAGCTTAACGCCCCGATAGTACCAGAGGAAATTGAAGGGATCTTGAAAATCATGCCCAATGGTAAAACCCCCAGCCCCGATGGGTTGACGTATCTATACTATCAAACATATTTTCCTCAACTATCAGAGTATATGACGGCGTTATATAATTCGTTTTTACAAGGATCCCCTATACCAAATACCATGTCCCACTCATATATCACTCTTATTCCCAAACCAGATAAAGATCATTCGGACCCGGCAAGCTATAGACCTATAGCCCTACTTAATTCAGACTTGAAGATCTTTACTAAGCTCTTGGCGGAACGATTGGCCCCCTGGCTTCCTACACTGATCCATAAAGATTAGGTGGGATTTGTGATGGGTAGACAAGGTGCAGACAACACCAGGAGGGCTTTAGATTTGATAGAGATTGTTAATAGATGGGATCAATCGGCTCTCTTTCTGAGCTTAGACGCAGAAAAAGTGTTTGATCGCTTAAATTGGTCCTTTCTATTCACAACACTGGGGGCATATGGTTTGCAGGGTCCGTACTTAGAGACAATACGAAGTCTTTACAAATACCCTACGGCCGCAATTCGACTACCCCATAGTATGTCAACATCCTTCCAGATTAAGAATGGGACTAGGCAGGGCTGTCCGCTTTCCCCGCTCTTATTTGTGATGTCTATTGAACCCTTAGCGGCAGCGATCCGCATGAACCCAGATATCAAGGGGGTGGTAGTACGTAATAGGGAATTCAAACTCTCATTGTTTGCTGACGACATTCTTCTGTCCCTGACCTCCTTACATACGACATTGCCCAATCTGCACTCCCTGTTGAGGGATTTTGGAAGGTTGTCTGGATATAAGGTAAACACAAAAAAAACAGAGGCCCTGCCTATTAACATCCCAGATTCTCAAGTGGTCTCCCTACAAGCCAACTTTCCTTATAATTGGAAAACAGAGGCAATAAAGTATCTGGGGGTCCATTTGACGGGTTCCTACACTACGGTATATAGACATAATTACCCCAAGCTATTCGCAAAAATTAAAAAATTACTTGATAAGTGGCATCGCTTGCCTCTTTCTTGGTTTGGGAGGATTGCAACTATAAAAATGACGGTCCTCCCCAAACTGCTTTACTTTTTTGAAGCTCTTCCTGTCCAGGTTCCTGTGCGGGAGCTCAGGGCTATGCAGGCGGCTGTCATACAGTTTATCTGGGCACGAAAGCGGCACAGGGTCCCGAAGAGTGTGTTGCTGGCACCAAGGTTGGCGGGTGGTCTGGGGGTCCCGGACATAATTAAGTACTTCTGGGCGGCCCCGCTACGGAGAATACCAGGGTGGTCATCCTTATTTGCTTATATGGTTTGGGTAGAGATTGAAAAACTGTGGTTGGCCCCGGTACCCCCTAATTCACATATATGGAGTACCTCGGAGGTCCATTTAGACAAGTAGCTATTGGGCCCTATGACCCTTTTGAGGAACATCTGGCGCACATGCTCCAAGCGTTTCCTATTATGCTCGGAAGCATCACCTATGACGTCTTTTCTATTTCATCCTCTCCTGCCGGATAGTCTGACGTCTACGAGCTTCAGACCTTGGTTCGACAAACGACTATTCAGATTCGCAGACATAGTGGATTTTAGAACTAGGAAATTAAAGTCTTTCGAGGAGATTAAGGATTTCTATGGTGTACCAGACCAAGGATTTTACTCATACCTCCAAATAGGGCACTTTATGCGTCAGGTGCTTAAGGGGGAGAAGGTCTCACCTCCAACTAGCTTTGAACAGCTATGCAAGACAGGCACGTCCACTAAGGGACTCATCTCCGCTATCTATCAGATATTGTGTCTTCCAGACCCAGAGAATCATCCGAGACTAAAGTATATGGATAAATGGGATAGGCATGTGGGAACAGAAATTTCTCTGCCAGAATGGAAGATCATCTGGAGGAGAGCCTCTAAAACATCTATCTGTGCGTTATATAAGGAAAATCAATACAAGATACTGTACTTCTGGTACCATACCCCAAAGCTGATACACAAATTTAATCCTACGGTATCGGATCATTGTTGGAGGTGTCGGACTGGGGGAGCACATCTTTTTCACATCTATTGGGACTGTGTGCACATTCAGCCATTTTGGAGAGGAGTGCGCAATCTCCTGCAGGAGGTGATAGGTCTACAGCCCCCCTTAGAACCGAAGTTCTTTTTGTTAAACTTGTTACCACATCCTATAGGTAAAGCGGAAATGCAGCTGGCTCTGCATATTCTAACAGCAGCCAGATGTCTAATCGCTAGATGCTGGAAATCCCCGCTTCCCCCCTCCAGCGATGATCTAACACAGCGGATACAAGATATACGCAGAATGGAATACCTTACAGCTCTCCTCAATGGTCAGGTAGATAGATTTGTGAAGATATGGGCCCCATGGGACGTTTATGCTCTCCAGCTCGGCATAGCTTAATTGTTATCTCTCAAGGATAAAAAATGTTCCTTCCCCCTTGTGTGTCTTTTGTGTCCTCCCCGATGTGCCTGTGATGTGTCGTGTTTTTTTTTTTTTTTGTTGTTTATTTTTTACTTTATGGTTTCCTTAGGCGATAATGGTTATCATTGTTATTGTATGTTACTTACAAAAGTCATGAGGATACTTTCCTAGACTTATACAAAATAGCACTCGGGGCCGCATTTATGTTGTCTATTTGAAATGCTGCCATGGTTAAGTTGACTTAGATTCCGTTTGAATGGAGCCCTATACTTTCAACTGGCTCTACGAGAAAGTGGAAGTTGTAAGGAAGAAAACGTTTAATCAACTGTTTAGATATAAGGTACTTAGGATGACATGGTTGCTCATATATGACTATTTGATAAATGTCACTATATAATTTGAGAAGATCTATGTATGTACCCTTGCTGACTTTGTTCTCTCAATAAAACACAGTTATACAAAAAAAAAAAAAAAAAAAATGGTTGTATAGTTTAGGAAATAATTTTCACTACCCTATTCTAACCCTTTGGAACACAGAACTCAGGATCTTGAAGTCGGAGTTGAGGGTTTTTGTCTTTTGCTGTTGAGGACCCAAAAAGTTTATGCCTTTTACCAACAGCTAATTGGCACCATGTAATACTCCATTTTTCCTGTGGGGGAGCTGTAGGGAAATTGAATACTTGCTGACAAGCTCTCATCACTGGGGATCCCAGCAGTGGGACAATCTTCGATCATCTTTTTTTGGCACAGATTTCCAACTCATAGAGATTTTGTAAACCGGAAACCCCCACATTCTCTGTGGCTGCTAAATGGGAACAATTTAAATGTAAATAGTTGATACCAATTTGATTAAAGGAACTAAAATTTGATAGAAACAACCAAAATTACATGGCCTCTGTGCTCGGGTGGGCAAGGAAACTCCACAAAAACGTGTTACTTACCTAGCTGTCCCCCGCCGCTGCTGCTCTGGAGCTTCCAGAGATCTGCCCCTCTTCACGTCCAGGTTCTCGTCCCAATGGAGAGGCTGGTGTCTCGTTGTAAGTGAATGGAGTGCAGCGTGTCTGTACGAGAACTTATTTTGTGCTGTTGAGGACCCAAAAAGTTTGTGCATCATATCAGCAGCTAATTGGCACCATGTAATACTCCATTTTCCCTGTGGGGGTGCTGTAGGGAAATTGTACGCTGGTTGACAAGTTCTGTTGCTGATTACAGCTTATCCCTGGGGTCCCAGCAGCGGGAACATCAACTTTCTTTGTTGGGGCCTCCTAATACAAAGAGGTTTTGCAAACAGGACATTCCTATAAATAGAGATTAAACATTTCCTTTTTTCATTACATTCTATGTTTCTATATTTAAATGTGCAATTTTTTTTAATGACGCGAGATAAACTTTGGTCTTTAAATGTAATGACTTGAACAGTTGGTCTTTTGTAACCATAAAATAGCTCAGTCAGGGTCGGACTCCGGGTGCCGCAATAGAGTATGAAAGGCAAGGCCACCTACTCACTGGAAGTGAGCGCCACTCGTACGGGAGCCCTCTTATAATTTCACAATACAATACCGAGTACATTTTCTTCTCCGGCTTTTTTTAACATGCAAATAAAGTGCACTTATTCACCTGCTGCTTTTTGTTTTAATTATGATTTCCAGCCTACGGGGATCGCTTTAATGTGCAGAAGAACAGAGTCTCAGGAAAAATCCTCCACGTGCCGTATACCTAAAATGCAACATTTATCTCAGTGGGGTCCACACCCTGCACCTGAGAAACCACCAAAATCATATCCATCCCAGACAATGGAGCTAGTTCCTCTACTGTGGGATTTTTAGGAATTCGGGTTCACGAGCCCCAAAAAGTAGAAAGGGTGACATGGTCGCCTTGTTGTTGGGTTAACCCCCCTTTCACACTATGCCCCCTCTATCACATCCTGATTTCAGGTAGAGCAGTATAAACCATATGAAAGGTTCTCATATAAAATGAGTTATTGTTTAAATCACGTAATTATGTTAAACACATTTGTTAAGAATTTTAGGTTATTTGTTTATATTTTACATATCACTTAAAATATTTTTTAATAATTCTTAAGTCCTGCAATTTTCACTTTGGCCACTAGGCCTAATAATAGTCTGACACTTCCTGTTCTGTAGAGAAAGATTCTCAGTTGTCTGCTTATTATCAGCACAATGAGGGTCAAACTGAAAGGAGACACCAGTGTGAATAGATAACACAGGATCCATCAGTCACAAGAGGAGATAGTCACAGTTCACCCTTTCACCTCCCTGCAAACTGATTTCTTCCCAGGTCACAGAGCATGACTAGAAAACTCTCCTATAGAAGTCAATGGGACTGAGTCAATCTTAAAGGGGTTTTGCCATGAAGTAAAATTGACGTGGGAAGTTTGAAAATTAAATAATAAACATTTTCACTATTCATCGTTACTAAAAATTCTGCACCGTTTTTGTTTTAGCTGCTCCTTTAGTGATCCATTGTTTACAGCTCGTCTCCAGGGGATACGACCAGGGCTGTGAGCTCCTCAGTCCTGGTCGCAGATGCTCAGACATAACCTCTCTTCTCAGGTAGCTACTGAATGTTCAAAACCCGGGTGCTGTCACTCTACACCTGTCCTTTGTTAGTAATAAGTCAAACAGTGCAAATAAAAAAAAAACACTCAATGAGATCTGTGCATTGATAAAGAGAAAAAAAAATCCACAGGTTAGGTTCCTGCAGGGATTTAAACCAAGGACCAAGGAAATGTTACCTCTGAGCTACAGCGTAGCTACTTACAATTCTATACATAAACAGACCTTTCTTTGACTAGATAGAGGAAAGACCTGGTGATGTCATCTTGCTGGGTCACATGATATGCAATTCAAACAAATCACACACGCCCCCCTTCTGAGCACACAGAGCTGAGGGGCTGGATGCAGGAGGTAATGAAATGAGATTGTGGCAAAACCCCTTTAAAGGGGTTTTATCATTAAATTAAATGGTCTTCAGAATAAGCGGACAGTGAAAACAAGCAACTTTGTAATTGGATGTCATTTGTAAAGCTGTCTTGTTTTCACAGTCTCCCTTATCTTCATTTTCTGTAAACACTGTTCCCCAGTGCTGGTCGGATTCCTCCTCCTTTCATTTCATTGGCTGCCAGCTATACTAATTTACATTCTGTCTGGCCCCCGGTCGTATTCACGCGCATTCCTGCCTCTCTTACTCAGAATCAGGGGTCGGCACCTATTTCACTCTGCACAGCCAGAAGAAACACACTAACACTGCAGCTGCTTCTACAATCAGAAAACAGCAGAATTGTGCCCAGTGCCTAATGCTCCTGAGTGTAAACATAGAAGGGAGACAGATCTGTGCTGCTGGATGAGTTAATAGAAGACTGGATTCAACTGTAAGAAACCTCCAACTGTGAGAGGAGAAGAGATCAGTGCTCTGAGTTCATAGAAGACTGTTTAGACTGAATGCAGGCCTGTGGTATGTAAACAGCTCTTACAAAAGAAGACTGCATAGGGAGAGGAACGACACAGTGACATGTGGACTCAGACAGAAGGGGGGGGAAGAGCAAGGATGTGCTATCCTCTCCCACTGATCTCAAACAAACACACTGACTCGGGAGCGAGCACAAACAGTGAAAGGGGGGATTATGTCATCCCCCTTCCGTTAAGAAACACCCAGCTGAGAGGGGAAGAAACGCCCCTGGATTTTAGGAACTGAGAAACTGAAAGTACAATGAAACAGCCGAACTGATGAAGCGATACATCCCGTTTAAGTCTCCTATGTGCATGAAGCTGCTGTAAAGCATCTCTCTGACTGCTGTTAAAGCAGTGCAAACAAGGCCTAGTGGCCAAAGTGAAAACTGCAGGATTTAAGAATTATTAAAAAATAGAGAAAGTGATATGAAAAATTAAAAAAAGAAAACAACCAAAAATTCCTACAAAATGTGTTTAACATAAAAACGGGACTTAAACAATGACTCATTTTTTTGATAACACATTCCCTTTAACTTTATTCTGCTAGTCCATGTGACTATAGGAATACTATATTATTTTAAAATAATAAAAACCCTTTTCCCAATAAAATAGAAGATAGATTTCTACTGCCGTATTCTGAGACCCATAACTTTATTTTCTGTTAATGTAGCCGTGTGAGGGCTCATTGCAGCTTTATTTTGTAACAGTGTCGCTATACAATGTACAAGAAACCAAAAGAAATTATTTATGGGATGAAGTGAAAAATGTAATTCCGCCATTGTGTTTTGGGTTTCGTTCTTACGGATCTCACTGTGCAAGTGTAAGCGAACCATTAACTTTTACCGTACTTGTCAGTATGATTACAGCAATACTAAATTCACATAGCTTCTTAGAACGATAAAAAAACTGATTTTTTTTCATTTCGACTGACCGGTCTGAGGTCTTGTTTTTTGTTTTTTTTTTGCAGGGAGAGGTATAGTTGTTATTGGTGCCAAATTAAAACAGTTCTGTTTTTTTAGAATAATTTTTATGGCATTAACTACGTCCGATAAATTAAATAATATTTGTATAGATAGAATTATTTAAAAAAGGAAAAATATCTGTCAGCGGAACACATCTTAGACAGTGTAAGGTTAGTGGACTTGACAGTCTTACAATGCGCCACATGTGTCATAGTGTTCATAAATTGGGCGCAGGTTAGAACTGTCTCATCTAACTTTTCTCCTTTAATAAGTTGGTGAATTTTTGCGCACCCATTTCCAAGAAACCACACCCTTTTTACGGAAACCACAACCCTTTTACTGAGACCATGCCCCTTTCATAAAGTGACCGAACCCCTTTTACTGAGACCACTCCCCTTTCATAACACGACCACACCCTTTTACTGAGACCATACCCCTTTCATACCACATCCACGCACCTTTTACAGAGACCACACCCCCTTTTACTGATACCGCACCTTTTTACTGATACCGCACCTTTTTACTGAGACCACACCCCTTTTAAAACTGAGACCACACCCCTTTTAAAACTGAGGCCACACCCCCTTTCATACTGACACCACACCCCTTTTACTGAGACCATTCCCCTTTTGCAGAGACCACACCTTTTTACTGATACCCCTTTTTACTGAGACCCACCCCTTTTTACGGAGGCCACATCCTCTTTCATACTGAGACCACACCCCTTTCATACTGAGACCACACCCCTTTCATACTGAGACCATTCCCCTTTTGCAGATACCACACCCCCTTTTACTGATACCACACCTTTTTACTGATACACACCCCTTTTTACTGAGACCCCACCCCTTTTACTGAGGCCACACCCCTTTTGCTGGACGCGGATGTATCTTAAACACAAATGTGGTGTACAGAATGTACTCAACAATTAAGCGCTGCTATATGTACTTTCAACGGTCACCGGTTTGGCGTCTTGGTATAGGGAATCTTTCCTGCCACCCATATATCAGTCCATAAGCAAAAGATTTCTTCAAGACGCACTGAAGCAGTTTAGAATAAACTTTACTTTATACTCCACATATATAGGCAAGTGAACAACGTATCAACAATGTGACATTTTTTTTTTTTTTTAAAAACCTGGTGCCGTATAGGTTGCACAAAGGCATATGTCCAATATTTCTTTTGGAGTCCCAATCTTTCTGTGCGAACTCCTATCAGAGCGGATAGTCGCAGATGTACGTGATGCGACGTTTCGGAAGGTTCTCTTCCTTTTTCAAGCATGCGTACTCCATTTTGCAAGTCGTTTAAATACCCTCCCACCATCACATGGGATACATAGCACGTCATACTAAAAAACAACAATAAAAACAATAATATCTTGACCTTACTAGCATCATAATAAACACTCCAACATCACAAAAGCAATTTAGGCTAACATCACAATAAATGTGTAAACATTATAAATAGCACTTTAAGCTAAAATTTTCATTAAGGCCATTTGGTGCTAGGGTTTGTAACGTATGAATCCAAAATGCCTCTCTTTTTAGAAGCATAGGAACCACCTCGCATTCGTTTCTGACATCGATTTCCTCCAGAACACACCACTTGAGATCACTCACCTGGTGTCTGGATTCATGAAAATGGCGTGCTACACTGGTTTCGCCATATTTATTACTTCCCTGACCTCCATCCTGTTGCATTTTTTTCTCAAACGTACGTATGGCAGATTTGTGTTCTGTAATCCTCTGCTTAATTTGCCGGCTTGTCTGCCCTACGTATATTTTGCCACAGGGGCACTTAAGGGCGTATATAACATTTTTGCTACAACAATTATGATAGCCTCTAATATTGACTTCTGTCCCTCTCATGGGGTGGGCAAATTTTGCACCTTTTATTATGGCACTGCAATTAAAGCATGCCATACATGGGAAAGTACCCTGTTTAGTTGTCCCAATCCTCTGCTGCCTGGTTTTTCTGCGCACTGCAATATCCGATCTTACAAGTTCATCACCTATAGATCTACCCTTCCTGAAAATACGCCTCGGGCGTTTTTCAAATAGGTACCCATATTTTTCGTCTTTTTGTAATATATGCCAGTACCGATTAATAGTACGTTTAATCAACTAAAATTAAAAAAAAATAAAAAAAATAAAAAATAAAATTTTCACATTGTTGATACGTTGTTCACTTGCCTATATATGTGGAGTATAAAGTAAATTTTATTCTAAACTGCTTCAGTGCGTCTTGAAGAAATCTTTTGCTTGTGTACAGAATGTACGCCATTACTTTTGCCACAAGTTGTGTTAGAATACTGACACAACTGTCTTGATTAATATGTCCCAAAGTCTGCTCTCAGTCATCAGTGCTCTTAAAGGGGTTTTCCTACTGCAAACACTCCATAGAATATGCCATTGATGTTTGATAGGTGCAGGTCCCAAAGGTGGGAGAACGGACCCCAAAAACAGAAAGGTGGTTGGAACACTCAGTGAAATCAATAGAAGTACCAAGTATAGCGGAGTGGAGCACTGGGCTGTGCTCAGAACTCCCATTGACCTCAACAGAAGTGTTCCAACCAAGAAGGTGCTGGTCCTAGATTCTGGACCTGCATCATGATGGATTATCTTATCAATATGGCTCACGTGTTTGTAGTAGAAAAATCCCTTTAACCTTACTACTTCTGCTGCATCCCATGATCTCACAGACTTTAGCAGCAGCTTCCTGGCACTGCTTACTGCACTTCAGTTTGTTAATGCAAGGCTTCCTGGTTGTAAGCAGTGCAAGGGTTAATGCTGCTGATCTGGTGGTCTAGGGGAGTGAGGGGTTAATGTAAGGATCCCTGATGCTGAGCAGTGGAAAGGTTAATGCTACTCACCTGGTGGTCTAGGTGAGTGAAGGGTTAATGTAAGGATCCCTGATGCTGAGCAGTGGAAGTTTAATGCTGTTTACCTGGTGGTATAGGGGAGTGAGGGGTTAATGTAAGGATACTTGATGGTGAGCAGTGAAAGGATTAATGCTGCTTAACTGGTGGTCTAGAGGAGTGAGGGGTTAATGTAAGGATCCCTGATGCTAAGCAGTGGAAAGGTTAATGCTGCTTAACTGGTGGTCTAGAGGAGTGAGGGGTTAATGTAAGGATCCCTGATGCTGAGCAGTGGAAAGGTTAATGCTACTCACCTGGTGGTCTAGAGGAGTGAGGGGTTAATGTAAGGATCCCTGATGCTGAGCAGTGGAAAGGTTAATGCTACTCACCTGGTGGTCTAGAGGAGTGAGGGGTTAATGTAAAGATCCCTGATGCTGAGCAGTGGAAAGGTTAATGCTACTCACCTGGTGGTCTAAAGGAGTGAAGGGTTAATGTAAAGCGTCATCAATGTAACGTCACCAGCAGAGGATGTGCTCCCAGAATGAAGATTGATAAACCCACCTATTCTCGAAATACGCCATAAAGATATTGGCATAAGTTGGGGCCACATTGGACCCCATAGCAGTGCCTCTCTTCTGTAAAAAGAAATCATCCCCAAAGAGGAAATAATTCCTCCTGAGGATGATCCCTAATAACTCGAGAACAAAGTGGGAACACTCAGGAGCACACCCCCTGGTGGAAAGCGCCACATCAACTGCTCTAATTCCTGAGTCATGTTCGATAGAGGTATATAGAGATACCACATCGAATGAAACCAAAAGACAATTGTCAGGGATAGATAATCCCTCAAGTTTCAACAGAAAGTCGGATGTATCCATAATATAGACCATGTGTGAGCTAATGATCATGCATCCCTGCCTAGGTGCGAGCCGAGGGTTGTCACTATGGTAATATTGATTGTTTTTAATGTGATTTGTCACTATGTTTAATCTACCATTGCTGTCTCATAGGTTTGTTGTTTGATTAATGACCACATTGAACATACAATTGGTCTAAACAGCAGGTGGGAGGACTGTTTATGAAACTATAAAAAGTTACAGTGACTAGGATTCAGGAGAGGGGTGATGGATCCAGGGATTTTTCTGATTGCCAGATTGGAGTCAGGAAGGAATTTTTCCCTAAAATGAGGACAATTGGCTTCTACCTCATTGGGGGTTTTTGCCTTCCTCTGGATCAACACCTTAGCACAACAGGCTGAACTAGATGGACGACTTGTCTTTTTTTAGCCTTACAAACTATGAAACTATGAATATATTTGTGGTTTTATACATTTGTGATTTGTGCTGCTTGAGAAAGGCCACAGTGTAGTGGCTGAAACGTTGCATTTTGTACTCCTTATGGAATAAAGAGTTCCTGTTTTAATCCATCTGCTGCTGCCGTTCACATTTTTCTATTCCTGGCTATCTTGTTGGTGTGTTCAAGGCTCACACAACCAGTGGACTGGCTGATGCACAGAACTTGGATATTTACCCGTTGTGGAGAATTGGTGCTGCTCTCATTTTCTGTTGGTTTTTCTTGGGTTAATGTAAAGATCCCTGATGGTGAGCAGTGGAAGGTTTAATGCTGCTCACTTTGTGGTCTAGATGTGATCGGGGTTAATGTAAGGATCCCTGGGGGTAAGCAGTGAAAGGGTTAATGCTGCTTACCTGGTAGTCTAGAGGAGTGAGGGGTTAATGTAAGGATCCCTGGGGGTGAGCAGTGAAAGGATTAATACTGCTTAACTGGTGGTCTAGGAGATTGAGCGGTTAATGTAAGGATCCCTGGGGGTGAGCAGTGAAAGGATTAATACTGCTTAACTGGTGGTCTAGGAGATTGAGGGGTTAATGTAAGGATTCATGGGGTTAAGCAGTGAATATCTTATTAATATAGCTCCCACGGTGGAAAAATCCCTTTAACTTTCCTACTTCTCCCATGATCTCACAAGCTTTGGCAGCAGCTGCCTGACACTGGTTACTCCACTTCAGTTTGTTATTTACTAATGTTAAACTCCATAGATGGTATTCACATTGGGCAATGACTTGTGGAGTGGAGTCAAAAACAATCTGTGCCGCCAACCTATACGAACCCTGTTCCGTAATCCGGCACTGACCCTCTTGCGCCAGCACTGTAGATCATCAGATGGCAGCCAACGTGGCACGATCTGCTATGGAGCTTGTTTCTGGTATTGATATTGCCGTTGTATTGCTATGTCTAGGTACGGTGTTTGCTTGATCGGAGTTTGCCGGGAAGACAAGGCCAATATTCTCCTGAACCCTGGGCCCAGCCACATAATGACTTCGTCCGATACTTGTTTCTACATCAATATATCGAAGGAGGAAAACTCAGCCTTCAGCTTTAAGGAGCATGAAAACCTGCAACGATCAGGAGTGCCCAAATCTGCCTACCACGGGCTGACCCGTCTGCCGGTGCACAGTATCATAGCCAGCATGGGTAAGTGTCTGCATGAGCAGGGGAAGAGTGAGAATGGCAGGATTGCCATTTTTTCTACCAAAACATCCCGACCAAGTTCACATGGGTAACAAAGGTGCGTGGTTTGGGGGCATGGTGGGTTAGGGACACGGCTCTTAAGAGTTTTGTTAGAAAAGTACCAAAATATCTGCTTCTAGGGGGTTAATGTAAAGATCTCTGGTTGGGAGCAGTGGAAGGGTTCATGCTGCTCACCTGGTGGTGATGGTAGTTAGGGGTTAATGTAAGGCTCCCTGGTGGAAAGCAGTGAAAGGGTTAATGCTGCTCACCTGGTGGTCTAGAAGAGTGACGGGTTAAGGTAAGGATCCCTGATGCTGAGCAGTGGAAGGTTAATTGCTGCTCACCTGGTGGTCTGGAGTAGTGAGGGGTTAATACCCTGTTCCCTGAAAATAAGACACCCCTGAAAATAAGACATGGTGCATTTTTTTTATGAAATTCAGAGTTTGGCTGCTTATGCTGATGTTTGTGATGTAATCACTACAGTATATTAATACATGTTGATGTTTTGTTCAACAATAAATGTGAATTATTGTTCTTAAAATATAAGAAATCCCCTAAAAATAAGTCTTAGCTCGTATTTAGGAGCAAAAATTAATATAAGACACTGTCTTATTTTCGGGGAAACACGGTATAAGGATCATTGGGGGGTGAGCAGTGGAAGGTTAATTGCTGCTCACATGGTGGTCTGGAGTAGTGAGGGGTTAATGTAAGGATCCTTGATGGTGAGCAGTGGAAGGTTTAATGCTGCTCACCTGGTGGTCTAGGGGAGTGAGGGGTTAATGTAAGAATCCTTGATGGTGAGCAGTGGAAGGTTTAATGCTGCTCACCTGGGGTGTCGGGGGGGAAAGTGGGGGGTTTAAATTAAAAAATCCTTGTTTGGTGGGCAGGGGGAAGGGGTTTAAATTTGCGCTCACCGGGGGCCCAAAAGGGAGTGAAAAGGTTTAATGAAAAGGATCCCGGGGGGCGGGCAATGAAACAAGGGCGGGTACCGGGGGGGTTTGGGGGGGGGGGTAATAGGGGGGGAATATGGGGGGGGGGTTAATGTTCCCCCCCCCCGGGGTTTTTGATAATGAGGGGTTAAATGTGGGACCCCTTAATGAAAAAATGGTAGGTTTTCGCCCTTTTGGGGGTCGGGAAATCCAAAAATTTCAAATTGAAGGGGACCCTTTTAACATGAAAAAGGGGTTTTAAGGGTTGTTGCACCCACAAAAAAAAATGATTTAATAAAATATCAATTTAAATAAAGGGATTTGAAAAAAATACGGGGCCGAGAGTTTTGAAAAAAATTTAAAACCCCCGAAGAGAATTTAAAATTTAAATGACCCCAGCTTTTAAATTATGGGGGTTTGAAAAATTTCCCTTTGGTCAATATAAACCCAAAATACCCCACCTTTACAAAAATTTATTGGGGGAAAATTTAAAAAGGAATCCCTAAAAAAAAGTAAAAAGGTTTTGTGGGGTATTTTGTTTAGAAAAGGAGGGGGGGGGTTTTTTGAATTTTTGGTGGTTGAAAAGGGTTTTTGAAATTTAAATGCGGGTTAGCTTTTTTATTACCAAATTAATTTTTTTTTAAATTTAAGTGGAAGGGATTAACGTAAAAACTCTGGGGGCCCGGGGGCATGAAGGTTTTTTTAAACTATTCTGGTGGTCTGGGGCATTGGGGGGATTTAAATGAAAAAAATCTCAAGGGGAGGGGCAGTAAAGGGGTTAATGTTACATACATTTGGTCTGGGGGTTATTTATCACTTACAACTGCAGTGTTCCCCCGGCTTAAACCTTCCTGTCATGACCCATTTGGTGTTTACAATGTGGATTTTAAACCCCTCATCCCCGGGCCTTTCCCTTTAAATGGAAATTTCTTGACTGTCCAAATTCTAAGGGGCCCTTTTCCCGGGCAATTCTTTTTTTCCCATCCCAGGAAACTTTTTTGGCAATAGATTTTACGGGGGTCAAGAACCCCAGAAAAAAACAGTTTGCTAATACCAAAAACCCACCGGCGCCCGCTCTTTAAAAGGAAAGGCCATTATCGATCCGGTGCCCGACCTCATTGATGGTGAAACAAACACGACCTTGGGAACCCCCTTTAAGGGGATCCAGTCTGGGGTTTTAGACCAGTCAGCCCAGATGATGAACTAGGCTCATTTAATGAGTATGTTTTGGGGAAAATTTGTTTATCATTTTTTTAAATGCCCCCCCATTGTAATTTTTTTAAAATTTTGACGAAAAATTGTAAACCATCTTTGAAAATTTTTTTGGGCATTAAGCAGTTAAAATTGTTTGGGTACATGGGGTTTTCGGTTTTAAAGTAGTTTTAAGGGTTTGGGAAGACACAACCAACCCGGGTTTAAAAAAGGGATTTGGGCACCCTCCCAATTTAATTACTAAAGTCTAACCCCTTTAAAAATCGAAAAACAAAACCACCTATAGAGAATACGATTAAAATATAACCTTTAAAATTTATGAAACACCCCTTAAAAATAAACAAGCTCTAACTATCCCCAACAACCCAGATACACAAAAAAAAAACCAAATTTTGCCTACCTACCAAACCTACCTCCCTTTGGCAACTGATGAAGCGAGGTAAATCCTCGGGAAACGCTTTTGGGGCTTTTTCCTTTTTTTAAATTTGGACTTTAAAAGAGACATTTTAATTTTGGGCTAATGCCTAGGTTTTCGTCCCTTTTTTTTTATTTATTTTTATTCTACCCATCGCCTGAGCGCAAACAAAAAATTTTTCCCTACTGAGTTTTCCTGCTGCCTAGGGTGAGGAGGGGGAAAACAAAAAGTTTTTTTATCTTTTGGCTTGGGGCCGGGGGAGACCACCGAGAATCTGGGGAGGTTTAAACCGACCTGACTTGATTTTGGGGCTGCTCGGCTTTGATCCCTTGGGGGTTTTCGTAAAATTTGCTACAAACGCTTAAATAGTTTTTGCCTTTTTTCCTCGAACAACTCGTCCATTTGAAAAAGACTAATACCCCCAGAATTTTTAAAATTTCCCATACAAAATTTTAAAGGGTGCACGAGGTGGGGTTTCTTTTCTGCCCCTTTGGGTTTTTCTTTTTAACAGTGATCAAAGTTACTATTCTGTACATAGGGGGGCGGGAAATTTTTATTTAATTAAAATTCTTGTACATGGGGGGCAGAAAATTAAAGTAGTTTTATTTTTCTTTACTTAGGGGGCATATTAAAAGCGGGTTATATTCTTGACATAGGGGGCAGTATTAAAGAAAGTTATTTTCTTGTACATAGGGGGCAGTATTATTTTAAATTTAAATATTCTTGCCCATAGGAGACAGAAAATTTATAGTATTATATTCTTGTACATAGGAGACAGTATTATAGTATTTATATTTTTTGGTACAAAGGGGGCAGTTTTTAAAGTGGGTTTATTTTTTCTACATAAGGGAAAAGTTTTTATAGTTAAATTTTTACCCGGGACAAAAGGGGGCAGTATTATATTTAGTTATTTTTCTTCTACATAAAAGGGCAGAATTATAGTAGTTATATTCCGGTACATAGGGGGGCATTTATTATAGTAGTTATATTTTTGGGTACATAGGGGGTAAATAATAGTAGCAAATTTTCCCTTTTTACATGGGAGGCATATTAAGTAGTTAAAATTCTTGTACATAGGGGGCAGTATTATAGTATTTTATTTTCTTGTACATGGGGGGCAGAAAATTTAGTAGTTTATTCTTTACTAGGGGGCATTATTATAATTTAAATTCTTGTAAAAAAGGGGCAGTTTTGTATATTTTTAAAAATTCTTTTACATGGGGGCAAATATATAGTTTATATTCTTTTACTAGGGGGGGCTGTTTTAATAGTAGTTATTTTCCCTTGAACATAGGGGGCAGTATTATATGGGTTAAAATTTTTTCTTGTACAAAGGGGGAAATTTTTTAAAATTGTGTAAACAAACGGGGAAAAAAACAATCAAAAAAATAATCCATAAAAATTTTAAAAAACAAAAAGGGCAATCAATTGTACTCAAACTAAACAAAAAGGTTTTTAAAATCAACAAAAAGATTTCCAAACCTTTTGGAGAAAAAGGACAAAAAACAAACCCTAACAAAAAAAATGAAACACATTTATCCCGACATATATTTCTCCTTCATTTCTCACTCTCCCTTTTTCCCTTCCAAACCCTCAAATTGCTTATGACCCGGGGTGACAAAGGTCTTTATTTCAGAATCAAACCCGTCCTCCTACCCCCTTTTTCCCTCCTGTCTGAATTTTGACGGGTTTGGGGCCCCCCCCCCCCCTTACTTCTTTTGGGGGGATCATTTTTCCCCGGTCCCCATCAAAACCCCTCTATTTTTTGTTTTATTTTTCCCGTTCTAGTTTCTGCCTCAGTTTTCCCCCCCTCAGACGGGAACACTGTACCTGTTGGAGGGGCAGCATCGCCCCCTTCACCCTTTTTTCCACCTTTTTCCCTTTACCAAAATCTTTGGAAAAAAGGAGCCCCTTTCCTTCCCCCGGGTTTTTCCCCGGGGGTTTTTTATTTTTTTTTCCTCTTCCCTTTTTTGAGGTCCCCCCCTCTCTCTGACTTTTAAGGGGGTTGGGCCTGGAGTAGAGGGGCTACCGGGTTTGGGGCTTTACCACCCTGCTCTCCCACCTCCATGCCCCCTCTAGGCCCCCGGGGCCTTTTGGTTTGGTCTGGTTTGGTTACCTTTGTCAGGCTGGTTCCCTGTTCACGCTGCGTTCTGGCGGGGTCAAAAAGGGTTCTTTGGGGTTGCCCCCCCCCTGCGAAAGGGCCCTCTTTCAGGGGAGTCCCGGGTAGTTTTTTTGCCAGGTTGGGGCAATCCTGTGGCCATGCCGATCTCGCCACACCAAATTGCACCTTTTTCTTCGGGCATTGGCACTGACTTTGCCCCCCCTCCCCAAAAAGGGCTTTTCACCACAGAGCACCCCCTCGCTTTTATTCCCGGGGCCTCCCACATTTAAAGCTTTTTCCGGGGGGATTGCCCCAGGTTAAAGCAAGGGCCCTTTTCCCCCGGGGCCGATGAAGGGGGGAGTTGGGCAGAGGTGGGTACATTGTCTTTCTGACCAGCTTAACTAGGAACCTTCCACCCTCCAGTCCAGGCCCCTTCCCCCCCCCCAACCCCGGGTCTTAGTGGGGTAAAGAGACAGGGTCAAGTGTCTCCTGGCCAGAGAAACAATTCCTGGTGGGGGACGGTTTCCCCGTTCCAAACTTGAGGGGAAGGGTTCACAGGTGTCGGGCCTAAGATGGGGAAATGAAGCTGAATTGTCCCAGCCCTCTTTTGGTCCCGAACCGGGTGAAGCTGGACCAAACCGGTCCGGTTTTACATAATTTGAAGCTCACATCATACCCCCTTGCCTGTCGGGAAAGGGTTTAAAATCACCCCCAGATTTTACTGGGGCGGGGAACCCATTTGGTCACAAAATGGGGTCTCACAAAATAAACCTCCTACGGGGCAGTTCTTTCCTTGGGACCCTTAAAGCCTAACCGGGCCCAAACGTTCCTCCCCCTTAAAGGGCCCTTGGGCCCCTTTGGTAACTGGTTTTAGATTGTAAATGAAAAAGGAACCTCGGTTTCCCATTTCCAGGAGGGGCATGACTGGGGCACCGCTCTCCTGGGGGGCGGCTGCCCTTGGTGGGGGTGCTGACCACCGGGCACAAGGGGGCCCCACTACCACGGGGGTTTGACTAATGGGGGAAAAAAGGGGCCCCCTGAAAACCCCTTTGGGCAATGCAACTCCTGAGTACCTGCATTTACAGGGCAGAAAATTACCCTGCACAGTTTTTCACCTGTGGACCCTTTCTCTGCTGCTGAAAACAAACCCCCCCCGGGGATGGGGCCCCACAGTCCGGGCAGGAAAATGTGCTCTCGGGCGGGGACTTGTAGTGCGGGCTCGCTACCCACCAGTTCCTTAAAGGTAAGTGCCCAAAGGCGGGCTGGATACTGTCTGCTGACCCTGCGGGCTGCAGTTAAATGCTGGTGGACAGTGCCCGGGCGGGACTTGTAGGGGCTGGTGGAGTCCCTGGTTTTGCTGATTGCCCGGGGTTTTGGGGCTGCGGGACCGGGTTCTGCTGGACATTTTTCCTATACAATCCCCTTCTTCAAAAGGGAAGGCTTGCTGGTCGAAAAAAATTTTTTTTGGGAGGCTTTAGGTGCCCTGGCAACCTGTCTTGGCCCCCTCTAAAACCCCCCCTTTGGTTCCCTGTAGGTTTCCCCAACATTTCCCTTTTTGGGGCTCCGGAAAATCTCCTTTCCCCTTTCAAAGTCTCCCTAGCGTACGGCCCAGTACCCCAAACTTTTTTGTCCATGAGGTCGGGGTCTTTTCCAGGCAATGCGGCCTTCATTTTGTACAGGGTTTTTCGATCTTTTTCTGCAGTAGGACCTTGCCCTTTCCTGAGGGTGCCTTTTTTCTCTGGCACCATTTGGCGGGGGTTTCGGGTGGGTCCGGGGGGGTTAAGCTCTGGGGGGGGCGTTTCCGCCCCTTGCGGGGGGGCTTGGAGGTTTGCGGGCTCTGTGCTGTTTTCTGCCGGGGGGTCACCCTCCCTGGATTGGGGACTGGCTTCCGGGTTTTCCTCTTAGCGGGGGGGTTGTTACTGGACCCTTGTAGTTTGGGCCTGCGGGCCTTTTGGGGCCTCCCCCCCCTTCTGCCCCCCCATGTTTGCGGGGCCCCCAGACGGGTCCGTTCACACTGGATCATTTACCTGCTGAAAGATTCGCGGAAGGGTCTGCCTCTCCAGTGGGGTTTCTCCTCTGTCTGCCCGGGGGGTTCTGGCTGCTCTGCACACCTGCAGGCTGCAATGGCGGCTGCTTCACCTGCTGCATGCTGGCGGATTCTTGCTCCAAACTTCTTGATCCTGCCCCCTTCTTTCGGGTTTAAAACTTTAAACTTCCCCAACATTCACATTAGGGCCCGCTTTTTCACTGTACAAAACCACCAAAAAACTTTGGGGTTTACACCCTAAAATTAGAGCCTGGGAGTCTAATTCCCAGATAAAGGGCCCAAAGCCTGGGCCTTGGTTTTGGGGAAAACTACCCTGCCAGGGGGGCCCCCCCTGGGCTTTCTTCAACAACCCGGGGCTCAGGGAACACACAAAAACCCCTCTCTAGGGAAGCGTAAAATAGTAGTTATTTCCTTACTAGAGGGCAGAAATTTTAGTTTGTTTAAAATTCCTGTACATAAGGGGGAGGGATTATAGTAGTTATAAACCTTTTTACATTTGGAGCATTTTTAAAAGAGTTTAAAATTCTTGTACAAAGAGGGCAGGGATTATAGTATTTAAAATTTTCCCGTACAATAGGGGCATATTATAAAAGTTATATTTTTGTACATAGGGGGCAGTCTTTTTATTTGTTATATTCTTGTACATAGGGAGGGGGAGTAAAAATTTTAGTTTTTTATTCTTGTACATAGGGGGGCGTATTAAAAAGTTATAAATTTTTGTACTAGGGGGCATATTATAGTAGTTATTTCCCTTTTTACAAAGGAGGCAGTATTATTGATTATATTCTTTTACATAAAAAGCATTTTTAAAAGTAATTTATATTCTTCTACCCTAGGGGCAGTAATTTTTATTTATATTCTTGTACATAGGAGCAGTATTAAAATTAGTTATATTCTTTTACTAGGTTTTTAGTTTAAAGTAGTTTTTATTTTTTGTACATAGGGGGATTTTTATAGTAGTTATATTCTTGTACATAGGGGGGAGTATTTAAAGTAGTATATTCTTTTACATAGGGGCAAAAAATTATAGTAGTTATATTCCCTTTTACAATGGGCATTTTTAAATTATTTTATTCATGTACATAGGGGGCAGTAAATTTTAGTTTTTTATATTCTTGTTTTCAAAGGGGCAGTATTAAGTATTTATATTCTTGTAACATTTTTGGAAGGGAGTATTTAATTTTTATAAATTTTTGTTACATTTTGAATCCCGAAATTTTAGTAGTTATATTCTTGTACCCTAGGGGACAGTAAATTATTTGTAAATTATTTTTCCCTTTTACATAGGGGGCAGTATTAAAAAGTAGTTATAATTCCCTTTTACATAGGGGGGAGTATTAAAAAGTAGTTATATTCCTGTACATAGTTGGGCAGTATTATAGTAGTTGAATTTTTTGTACATAGGGGGCCCTTTTTATATAGTTTAAAATTCTGTACAAAAAGGGGCAGTAATTTATAAATTTATATTCCTGTACATAGGGGGCATTTTTATAGTAGTTGAATTCCTTTTACATAAAGGGGGCAATTAAAAAGTATTTTTATTCTTGTCATAGGGAAACAGTATTTTTAGGGATTTTTTTTCTTGTACTTTGGGAGCAGTATTATTTATTTTTTTCTTGGGACATAGGGGCAGTATTAAAATAGGGTTTTATTCTTGTACAAGGGGGGGAAGGGATTTTTATAGTTATTTCTTTAGGGCATAGGGGTCATAAATTTTAGTAGTTTTTTATTTCCTTTTACAAAAGGAGGCAGTATTATAGTAGTTTTTATTCTTGAACATAGGGGGCAATATTATTTTTATTTTTATTCTTTTACATAGGAGACAGTAATTTAAAATAGTTTATATTCTTTACATAGAGGGGAGAAATTTTAGTATTTTTTATTCTTCTACAAAGGGGGCAATTTTTATTGGGAGAAACTACAGTATAAAAATCAAATCAAACAGTAAATCCAACCAACAAAACAAAATCACATGCACCGCATAAAACAAAATTTAAACACTCAGCCCGGGGTAACATTAAAGGGAACTTTGAAAGTCCACACCTGGATGGGGGGAAAAAAGAAAAAATAAAAAATACAAAACACTTTAAACAAACAATTTTCTGTCAGAAAAAACATTCCTCCAAAAATCTGTATTTTTCCCGGCCCCTTTCCCGACCTCCATGGAAATTGGGATCCACCCAATTTCAGACATTATGGCGGGACACTGCAGACTTGGGTTTGAAGGCCTCTCCGTTTACGGACACCCCCCGGTCCCATGTGCCAGTGGTAATATTTTATTACGGTTATAAAGATGAAAAAACCCTCTCCTTATTGAAGTTTTATTACGGGGTTTGGGAAAAACCCCTAGGGTGATGTCGAGGGGAACGTCAGTGACCGTAGGGCCCAGGGATTTTTAACCTGCTGGCCACCCCCTTTTTCCCTATTCCCTTCCTATTTGGCACTCCCTTAAAAAATGCATCATGGTCTCCTCCTGCTGACATCCCAGGGGACAATTCCTGTCTGACAGGCAAGTTTTTAAATTGCCCCTGACAAACAGCCCCCCTGGGGAGAGACAACCAGGGGAATGTCAAATAAGGCTTTGCAGGAAAGGGCCCCTTCCCCCTTGAGGGAACCTAAGACTTTCCTGCAAAGTTTGGGGGCCGGACAATCCTTAAGCGGGGAGGGGCACAACAAAGGTCCTACAAAATGGCGGTATACAATCCTTTTCCCTTTTCTTAAATTTTCAAGGGGCAGAAATTTTCCACCCCCCCTTTTCCCGGAACACACTTTAGAGCAAAACCAAGATACTTTGGGGGGGGACACCCCCCCCGTCCATCTCCTCCTCTTTAGACCCGCCGCCTAGCAAACCCCGGATTCTGTCCCCAAAAAGCAATATCCATACCCGACACATTTTCCCCCGGGGGGCTTTCTATTTGAGTCCAGGGGCCCTCCAAAATTTAAATTTTAGAAAAAATGGAGTCAAAGAACACCCTTGGGTTTAACATATCCATCCCACCCTCTGCCCCCCCAGAAATTTTATACCCCTTTTTACCCTGTTCAACCTGTTTTTCCCACCCCTAAGAGGGTGGAAGAACAGGGGAAAAAGGGGCCAGCCGGGAAAAATTCTGGGGAAAGGGAAAGACCCCAGAGATTTACAAAAGAAAGGGGGGCCGGGAAATTTTTAGCAGAGTCACCCTTTCCCTAAGGGGGCAAACCTCCCGTTCTTTCCCTCGCTGAACCTTTTTCATTTCCGGCTTCCAATTTCCCCTTCCCCAAATTTGCCGGCATTTTCGTCCCCCCCCAAATTTTAAACCCCCAAAGAAAAATTTTAAAATGGGGTGGAGGCCACACAAACTGTGGGAGATCAAAGTCTGGAAACGGTGTCCCAATCCCGAGAGCTTGACCCCTTCTCACGGGTTTACCCCGAAAAACCCTGAGGCCTCCGAGTAAAATTCTGATGGGCCCCCAGACAACATCGGGACCTCACGAGGGTTTAGATATCACCACGGCACTCCCTCCCGGGAGGCAACAACACTTTAGAGGCAGGGAGTGGGGGGGCCGGGACCCCCCCCAAAATCACCCTCCTGCAGGGGGGGGGGGGGGGGAGCTCAGAAAGGGGTTTGATGGCAAAAACATACAACAGGGACTCAGGGGGGGAAAAACCCGTCCTCACCCCCCCTCCCCCAACCCCAAAGCGTCACCCTTTCCAACCATTGGGCCAGAAAAAGGGGTCTCGGGCCCACCGTACAAAGTTTTTACCCAATTTTATAAATTGTCCCAATACCGTACTTTGACAAAGTGGCCCATAGATAATCATGAAACAACCCCTGCAAAGGCCTTAGGGCCGGGCCAAATGACAACAAATCCCCCCACACCTCGGACTTTTACATCCCTCGACACTCTCCCCCGGAAAAGAGATGACGCTCCAGAATTTTCCCCCTTTGACCGTGCCAAAAATGAAGCCTTTCCAACATGGGCCCGGGGACAAACAAAACAAAACCCAGAGAAAACAAACTTTGCCAGAAAACTTCCTTCACATTTAAGGGGCAATCGGGCCCCATTCTTAAGACCCCCGCGTCTTTTACCTTTGGGGAAACAGAATCATTTAGGACACTCTATGGATGGAAAGGGAACAGGGGTTTTTTCTAGACAATTCCTATAAACTCCCGAGGATTGGGAGGCCCAAAAGGTCCCTGGGAATTTCCTATAAAATTCTGCTGTTAAATACCATCTTGGGCCTGGTGCCTTCTTCAGAAGTAATTTTCAATTTACCTCTTTGAAATTCCCGGCCCCCCGTTAACTCTGGGGTTTTAAAGGAGAAAAAAGGGCCCAAATTTTTAATTTTTGGTCAGTTCCCTTTTAGTTCCTCCAAGAATTGGGCCACTTTTCTCTCTACCAAAGCCTTCCCTCTGAAACAATTTAGCCAAAATAAATCTCACACCCCCAGGAATACCCTCCCGCGGAGACTCTTGCAAAACACCCTGGAGTTAGTGGACCCGGGGGACCACCCCCCCTTTTTGGCCCCCACCTCCCTTCAATTCTCAAAGGGATCAGGGCCCCTAAGGGCCCATAATCCCGCTCAAGAACCAGGGAGGGGTACCTGTTTGTACTGATAAATTTCCTTAAACTCAGATTTCAAACCCGGGCTATCTTTTTGTTGGGCCCCACCCCCGAATAAAGTGAAACCCCAAATTTTTTTGGGGCCCCCCTGAATACCGGCTGTACTTTCTCCTGGCCCCTTTTTCAATAGAAAAGTCTCTTTTAAGAGGGATCTGACATCCTCCTTGACTCCTCTTTCCCCCTCTGAACCCTTTCCTCATAAATCCCCTCTATCTAAATTCACTCTCCCGAAGGAGCGAACACAAAATCTGGACATGGGGGTCTTCTAGGAGAGTGGATTTTTAACCGCCACAAATTCCCCCACATTCATCTGGACGCTTACTGGCCCCCCATACAAAAGGACAAGGCGAAGGGCTAGTACGGGAAAAACCTTTTCCCTCCTCTCACTTTTGGCCTCGAAGGACTCCCAATGCCAAACTATTCGGCCCGTGGGCCCTTTTCCCGCACAAGGGAAAGAAAAATTGGCTTCCCCACCACCTTGTACAAACACGTCAGAAAGCCCCGCCGCAGAAAACAAATGTTTAAGACTTTTGACTCCTGGTAAGAGGTCTCCCTGTAGGGCCGTCCCCTGGAGTCCTGGTGGGATTAAAAATCCCCCGCCATGATGAAAATGGAACGATTTTAAAAAAACGGCCCTTTACTGGGGGATTTAAAAGGTCCCCCTTTTAGTCACTGTAAAGTGGGGGATAGATATTTATCAGCCGGAAACCTTCTGCCTCTGATGGGGAACTTTTAGGGATTGGCACCTGCCCATAGACACCCCCTGTTATCCTATGGGCAGTCACAAACGCTGGGGGAAAAAAATAAAAAGGGAAACCCCCGGCACTGGGGCCCCCAGGGCCCGCGACCCCGAAAGGGAAAGGGCCCGGCCGCCAATTTTCTCTCTTGGGTTTTCCCAAACCCGCCCTAAGGGGGGCTTAGATGCGTCTCCTGTTTGAAAGGGCATCACATCCAGAAATTTCAGTTTCATTTGACTGTTTCTTGTTCTCCCGCTCTGAAGCTGGTTTTACATTACTGGGATGACCCTTTAAAATGCAAATCAGGGCCCTCAGAAAAGAGAAAACAGTGACCCCAGAGAGAGTGGCCACATCCCCAGGGCAGAAAACGGGACCCGTCCTCCCCACCACCCTTTTCCATGTCTGGAAACCTGACTCTCCCTCAAACCCGGGGAGGGGCCTCCCTTTTTTTGGGGGGGATCATTCTCCGGGTCCACATCTTTCCCTCCATCATAAAGTTTTTAAACTCCCCCCCCCAGCTCTGGGCCCCAGCTTCCTCATCTGAATTTTGACACTTTAAACCCATTTGATACACCATCGTGCCCTCACCCTTTGTTCACTTTCTTCCCAACAGATTTCTGGACAATTGTCCACTCCTGCTCTGGTTTTCGGCTGGATTTTCTTTTTTTTTTTTTTTCCTTTTGGGGAACCCCTCCTCCCGGGGGTAAACCCGGGCCCTGGAGTAAAGAGGTGTTTACTGGGCGCTGGGATTTCCCCCTACTCCCCCATCTCCTCTCTTTTTGGGCCAAATCCTGTGGTTGGCTGGGTGTCATATTTTTCCCCTGCGGTTCTGGCTGGGCTTTCAGAAACCCAAAAAAAAGCCACCTCCCCCAGGTCGCTGGGCCCCCCCCAGTAAACCCTCATCAGGGGAGTCCCCACAGATGTTTTTGGGCCCTTTCACCGGACAATCTCTATGGGGTTTCCCAATTTCCCCACAAGATTGGGATCTTACAAATTTTGGGAAAGTGGCAAATGACTGGCCCCACCTCCCCACACAACTGGGAATTTACCACTGTGGGGACCCGCTGGCCATTTCCCGTTCATGGCCCCACTTTAAACATTTTTGGGCGACCAGGGTTAAAACAGACGCCCCCCTCCCCCCCAATGAAAAACGAGTTGGGGAGATGGTAAGTTTCCCTTTTGGTGGGGTGACATAATTTTTCCAGGGGCCTTCCCCCCCATCCAGACTCCATCCTCATCCCGGCCCCTTTGGAAGGTCAGAGAGGAGCTCCCCAATGCCTTTTTGAGCCAAAAGACAATTGCTGGTAGGGAACAGACTCATTCCAGAAAATGATAGGAAAATTTAACGGGGCGGTTTAATATGGGGAAAAACCTTTAATTTAAATTCCCCCCTTCAGTTCCCTACCATGGGAAAGTTAGCCCAGAACCGGTTTCCCGGTCCCGGGATAAGCTTAAAAAAACGTCTTTGCCTTGTCTATCCAAGGTTGATCACTGCCAATGTTTGGGCGGCGGAAACCCATCTGGTTTACACAGGACTCTCTGACCACAAACCTTCAAACAGGCAAAAATCCCTTTCCCTTTGGGCCCCTTTATGCCTAAACCCGAAACCCCATTCCCCTCTTGAAGGCCTGGGCCCGTATACTGTTTGGGGTAAAAGATGGAGACCCCCGGGTCCGGGTTTCCAAGGGGCCACGGCGGGGGCCCCTCCCTGCTTTCAATGTGGGCCCTGGCGTGGCCTGCTAAGGGGGTTCACCATGAGGGTCTGTGACTAAAGGGGGGAAAATCCTGGCATTGGACTGTACGGCCCCCCCTCACCAACCACCTCTATGTTTTTTTACACCAACCCGCCTCCAGAGACTGGAAATTTTAGATGGACCTGACTCCAGAGATTGGGTTTCCCGATCCCATACAGACTGGGGAAAAAATTTTTCATCAAAGTAATATCGGGAAAACCCCATCGTAACACCAAAAACCCGGGATGTTATTAGAAGCATTTAAACAACACGTCCTGCACAGCAGAAACTGGGATCATCCAGCATAGGGAGAGCTGGGATCCCGGGGCACATAGTAAAAAGGGTGAATTGCCCCAAAACAGCAGAGGGTGGAACTGCCCCTTGGGGACCTCAGAAAAACCTGATTTTCCTGCCAGGCAAACACCCGTGGCCCGCGCTTTTGCTTTCCCCCACCAAAACCCCCTTTCCCCAGGCCGCTGCAGTGCACTTAAACGCTGGGGGCTTGTAGTACCTGTACACTCTTTTCACACCGTTACCTTCAGGGAAAATCCAAGGTGTTGCTTCTGGCTGGCTGCCTCCTGGGGTTCTGTGGTCAGGTTTGGAGGTCCATCTTTTGCCCCCCGTCTGGCTGCTGGGGATTTGTATGCCTTTTCCAAGTTTCCCCTGGGGAGATTTTGGCGTTCTGGGAACCCCTTGCCCGCCCCTTTTTCCCCATACAAAATCCCCCCCTTTAAAGGGAAAACGGGAGGAACGGGAGGGGTGGGTCTTGGCACAGGGCTGCCGGGTGCTGCTTTGGGGAGGGGTGGGGGGGTTTTTTTTGATGGCGGAAAAGTTTTGGGACGGGATTGCTCTGCTTGTCACCCCCAAACCTCCTTTTCCTGTATGTTTCTCCAACTGGTCCCCAGTTGATCCAGTACGGCTCCAACCCCTTACGCTGTGGGGTAGTCTATTGGCCCAGGAGCTCAGGGTTGGCGGTCGTTTCAAGGGTCCTGTTTTTTTCGGGTTTCAGCTTTTAGGGTTATAGGGGGGGCAGTTTTATCTTTTTTGGGAGAACCTTGCTTTCCTCCTTGACCAAGGGCCCCCAACTTCCTAAACCCGTGCGGGGTCCGCTTTCCAGGCACGCTCCGGGGCCAAAAGTTTTGTAGCTCTCTGTCCACTAAATTTGGGGGTCTTTCGGGAAATTTTAGGCTTCCATTTTTTGGGTTTTTTTCGGCTGCTGTAAAACTGGGCCCCCTGGAGGCCCCCATCTTGGGGACTGGGTCCCTGGTTCCTTTTTCCAAGGTTTTTTCCCCTGCACTGCTGGTTTTCCTGCGGGCTTTCCCCGTCTTGCCTTCCCTGGCCGGGTTTACCGGCGCCCTTTCTGCTGCTTCCCGCTCCCAGGCCGTCGGTTTCGCGCAGGGACGACCTGGCCCGTGGAGTTCTCCTTATGGTCTTCCTCTCCAGAGAGGTTCTCGGGTTGTCTGCTGGGGTATGGGCGGTCTGCTCACCCTGAAAGGCCCCGGGAATGGGTCCGCTTCACCTGCTTTCACACCTTTCCCCATTGGTAAACACTTCCAGGACCCCTGCCCTTTTTCCCACTGCTTGGGGTTTTTTTCATCAAACTTACTGGGGGAGCCCCGCCCTTACTTCCACCGCTGGGTGCTTTCTGCACTGGGGGCCCACCAAATTTCATACCTTTTTTTTTTACATTTCCCTTGAAGACTTTTGGGACTTTTTGGGCCCCCAAAAAGGAGTCCGGGGGGGTTTAAACCCAGAGTTTTGGGCCCAGAAAGCCGGGGGCCCTTTCCTTTTGGGGGAAATTCCCCTGCCAAGGGGGGCCCCGCCCTGGGCTTTCCCAACATGGGAGGTCTACAAAACACGTCTCTCTCTGGGGGGCAAGTATTAAAGTAAATTATAATTTTGTACAAAGGAAACAGTTTTAAAGTAATTTTATTTCCCTGTACATAGGGAAAAGTATTAGAGTAAATTAAAATTCCTGTACAGGGAAGGGGGCAGTAAATTTTAAGGGAGTTATATTCAAATTTCCCTAGGGGACAGTTTTTATAGAGTTATATTCCTTTAAAATAGGAGCAGTATTAAAAGTAGTTTAAATAAGGGATATTTAAAAAAACATTTTGGGGTTCCATTTGTTGGGTTTTTGCACCTTTTATATATGGGAAAAAGATGTATTCAATAAAGGCTGGATTTTTTAAGGAGGGGCCTGCAGTGGGTGGAAAAATTGGGTTTTTACAATCACTGAAACATTTTGTATTAACGTGTACATTTGAGGCAAAAATTTTTAGTATTTTTCATTAAACCCCTGTAAAGACATTGTGTAAAATATATTATTTTCAGAAATTTTCAAAAGAAACAAAAATAATTTTTAAATACATTCCAGTCACTGTCTTTTGTCTCTTCACAGCTGGGTGAAGGGATATCCATCCAACACTCCCTATATTGGCAGCTCGCCCACTCTGTGTCACCTCCTCCAGCAGAAGAGTCCATATTGCTGCTTGCGGCTTGTAAGGGGAAAAGAAACGTGGCTAGGCTTTTCCCGAAAGACATTTTATGTGTGAAAGACAAAGGGTAAACATAATTATCACTTCATCCTGTTACCCCAAATTAGGTTTAAAATTTCCCCACCGCACAATTTCAAAAAATCCCCCAATTGGTTTGGGGTTCCCCCCCTGTTTTTGGGGAATGCTTTACTACAGCGGGGCTTAAAAGGGATGCGTCCTTTGGGTACAGACTTGGGGAAATTTTTTTGGGGGGTTTTAAAAGATAGAGGGGAGAGAAGCTGAAACTCTGTTTAAAAAATAAGGGGTTTTTAAAAGATAAGGGAGATAAGCGGACTCTGTGATATATAGGGTTTTTATTTATAAAGGAGAAGGAGCTGGGCTCTGTGGGTACATAGGGTTTATATAAAGAGAACTGAGCTCTGTGATATATAAAGGGTTTTATGAGAGAGGGGAAAAAAGCTGAGCTCTTTTAATATATAGGGATATGATTAAGATGGAGAGGAAACTGAAGGGTCCTTTGATATATTGGGGTTTTAAAATATAGAAAGAGGGAAGCTTAGCTCTGTGAAAAGAAAAGGGTTTTATGATAGAGGGGAAAAGCTAGGCTCGTGATTATATGGGGTTTTATGATAAAAGGAGAGAAGCTAGCTCTGTATTAAGGGTTATATGAAAAGGGGAAGGGAGCTGACTCTTGATATATAGGGTTTAATGAAGAGGAAAAAATGAGCTCTGTATATATGGGGTTTAATATAGGGGGAGAGAACTAATCTTGAAATAAAAATAATCTTTTTTATATATTTGGGCCAAAATTCCGCAGCATTTACATTTAAGGGGGTTTTTATGAAAAGGGAAAAACTGAGGGTCTGTCATATAACCCTACATATCATAGAACTTCTCTCTTCTATCATATAACCCTATATATCCAGGCTAGCCTCTCCCCTTTATCACAAAACCCCTATAAATACAGAGCTCAGTTTCTCTCCTCTATCAATAACCCTAATTCACAGAGCTGCTCCTCCCTCTATCATATAACCCATATACACGGGCTCAGTTCTCTCCCTCAATCATATAACCCTATATATCACAGAGCTCAGCTCCTCTCCCTATCGATAACCCTATATACCACAGAGCTCGCTCCTCTCCTCTATCATATAACACTATATATCACAGAGCTCATCTTCCTCTATCTAAAACCCCATATATCACAGAGCTCGCCCCTCTCCTCATCATAAAACCCCAAAATATCACAGAGCTCAGCTTCTCCCTTTATCATACAACCCTATTACACAGAGCTCAGCTTTTTCCCTCTATTATATAACCCAATATATTTCACAGGCTAGCCCCCCTCTACATATAACCCCTTATCACAAGCTCACCCTCTCCTCAAAACAATAACCCTTTTAAAAATCCAGAGTCAGCTCCTCCCCCTTCATAAACCCTATATATCAAAGCCCCAGCTCCTCCCCTATCATAACCTGTCTTAGTTATCAGCTAAGCCCCCACTTTTCCCCAAATTTTTTGGGCCCTAAGAAAGCCTGCTATGGTTATGTGTTTGCCCCCCTCCCAAAAAAATGGGACTGCTGACTCCTGGTCATCTACTCGTCTTGGCCCTATCTACCATGATGATGATGAATGGAGAGTGTGTCATGCTTGGCGCTCTCCATTGAAGTCTGTAGCCACTATGGAAAGTGCCGAGAGCTGCTTACTTGGCTCTTTCCGTAACTCCCATAGGTTTCAGTGGAGAGGAGAGCGTGTCAGCCTATAGCTGTATGAAAGCGAATTCATAGGAGCGTTCGTGAGGAGAGGATTGTGGAGAGAAATAAGGGCTTAATGAATAGTGAAATAACAGCGAGTTTAACAAGGCAAAACAATCATCCGTGATCAGCGTTCGACATGTGGTAAATGTAGTCCGTGCCGTCATGATTTTGTGTATGAACAAGTCTACCTGGATTTTATATTTTGTTAAAGATTCAAGGCATTTTCTATTTTAATAGAAAATGCTCCTTCCCTCCCCCAATGGATTTCCTGATTGCTGCAGTGTGGTCGCCCTCTCAGGTTTTGCTTAAAAAAAGAAAGAGAAGTCCTCTTTACTCCGAGAAGATCCAGCGTCCTCTGATCTATCCCCAGAGACCTTTCAGAGGCCTTGGATATCTTGTTCTGATACCATTATGAGCGCGGGGAATGTACAATGAGCCCGTTCACTGGATCATCGAGTGCAATCTATTTTTTTTTATCTTCAAATTTTCTAGGGGTTTTATGAATGTCCCAAAAGCTTCTCGGAATATAATACTTCACATAAAAGGGGCATGATGGGCAATCTTAAGGAAATTCCTGCACGAACCCCATCGCCTCAGCCAAAAGGACACTTCACCCAATCTTTCCCTCCCTGTTCACAACCCCAACAATTTTTTAAACACCTTCAACTCCTCCTGGTCCCCCGCACCCCCCCCCATTCTCCTCTCAGCAGATATTTTGAAACCACCTCCAAAACAAAATAAACCCTCACAACAAAGTTTCACCCCCGTCCCTTGCCTACCCTATCCGCATTTGCCCCGCATCCCCCCTCTACACCTGCTAATCACTTTTCCCCCCCCTAATTCCTCTCTTGTCACTCATGACAACCTTTCTTTTACTGTAAAACCAACCTCACAAACCCTTAAAAATTTACCCATGCATTCCCACCCCCATCCCTGACCTAAGGTGTTATATCCACCCTCACCCACCCTTTTTAACCTATCATTAACCTTGTATCTTCCCTTCCCTTTAAGCACCACCATCAACCCAATCCTTAAGAAACCACTCTTGACCCTCTTTTTCTGTCCAACTTCGCCCATCTCATGCTTTCCCTTGCTTTAAACTCCTGAGCAGCACGTCTATCTCAGCTGTCCTCCCACCCCTCCCCCCCCAAATTCTCCTTGACCCACGCAATCTGGTTTCCGACCCAACCCCTCACAGAAACCGCCCAACCAAAGGGCACAATGACCTAAACTTAAACCTCACGCCACACTTTTGTCTTCTCCTTTTTTGCCTGTCCCTGCCTTTGACACTGTCCCACTCACTCCTCATACAAATCCCCTCCTCCCCCCGGCATCAGGACTTGGCCCCTCCTGGATCTCCTCTACCCCCTGATGGGCTTTTAGCTCTCTATCACCCCACCACCTCCTCCTCTCGCCCCTCTCTGTTGGTGCCCCCCCGGGTCAGTCCTGGGCCCACTACCTTCTCTATCTGACCTCGGCCCGATCAGCCAAGCATCACATGGCTTTCAAAACCACCTGTATGGATGATACCCAACTCCATCTCCGGCCAGATTCACCTCTCTTCTCTCCCCGGATCCCAGATGGGTCATCCATACCTCCTCCTTCCCCCTCCCCCCTAAAACTAAATGCGGGGAAAACGAATTTATTAAAACTTCACACCTCCCCTCCACCCCCCCACCCGTCTCTCTATCCTGTCAATGGCTACACTCTCCCACCCTCCCAAATCCGCTGCCTTGAGATAACCTTTGACTCCCTCTGTCTTCAAACCCCACATCCAAACCCCCCTCTGCCCCACCTCCACCCGAAAAATATCTCCCGTATCCCTCATTCCTTGACTTTGTTAGCACAAAAATGCTTGTCCAGCCCCGTCTTTCCGCCCCAGACTACTGAACCTCCTTTTTCAGTGGCCCCCCAGCAGCACCCCCGCTCCCTCCAAACCATCCTTAACTCTGCGGGCCCGCTATTCACCTTCCTCCCGCTATCCTCTGCCTCTCCCCTCTGCCAATCCCTTCACTGGCTTCCCATTGCCCACGAAACCGTTTTAAATATAACCTGACCTACAAGGCTCTCCCCCCTCTCCCCCCCATACATCTCTGCCTTAATCTCCGATACCTCCCCCCACAAAACTCCGCTCCTCACAGGGGCCCCTTTTTTTCATCTTCCTTTTCAGCTCCTCACACAACCACTCCAAGACTTCTCCCTGGGGTTTCCCCCACACTCGGAACTCACCTCCCAAAACATCAGACTCCCCCATCCCTCACCACCTCAAAATAACCTGAAAAACCATCTCTTTAGGAGCCTATGACCAAAATTAACCGTGTTACACACTCCCCCCACAAACATGTCTGCCCCCCACCTTTCCTCTCCCCTTCTTCCTGTAAATTTTAAGTCCACGGGGAGGGCCTCTTTTCCCTCTGACCAGTTTTTTCACTTATTGTCACTTTTTTAATTGTTTTTACCAATGTTATTTATGTACCCCCTCAAATTACATCGCCCGGAAACCAAGGGCACTCTAAAATAAAAATAAAAATAATAAAAATAAAAAAGGGGATGGGCTTGGGCGACATGTATGAAAACTCGCGAGTCGGAGCGCAGTTTTAACCGTTTTTTGGGGGGAAATTGGGGCCTCAGTATGTCGGCGCCCGACTGCGCTCATACATGCCGTGTAAGTCGCCGCGCCTCGTCATTGTGGGGGGGCATTTCGGGGGGCTTAGGGCAGTGCGGGACTTAGGGCCGAAAAATGTATTTAGATTCGAGACAGGCTGGGGAAAAAAGCGAGAAATCATTAAGGATTCCCTGCGGAGATGAATAAAAAAAAACCCCTTTTTTAAGTGTAAAACATTTTCTGAAAAGCTCAAAAAAAACCTACAAAAAAACATAAATAAAATCACTTTCCAAAAATCAATAACGGCGCAACATCGGGATTTGGGATATTGTAAATTGCCGGGAAATACAGTAAATCAAATTCTGTAAGCGCTTCTCATTGGTCGGCAGAAACAAGCCAATCAGAATAGGAGCGACAGGGACCCATTAAAACCTATGGAGAAATATTGACCAATCAAAATCAAAGGCAGGACAGTTCAAAATACAGTAAAAAGGCAGAAAAGAGCTGATTGGTTGAGCTAGCGGGGGGCTTGGCTATCCCGGCCAATCAGAATAGGAGCGACAGGGACCCATTATAACCTATGGAGAAGTATTGACCAATCAAATTCATAGGCGGGACAGTTCAAAATACAGTAAAAATGCAGAAAAGACCTGATTGGTTGAGCCCAGGCAGCAGATATGAATCCACCAATCATATGTAGTGCATCTATTTTAAGTGGAGCAAGAAGGGCGCGATAGAAGGGCGCCCTAAAAGTTATTACTGTCTATGGGAAATATTCTAGTGCTGTGATTGGTTGGGGACAAGAGAGGCTCGTCCTGCTTAGCCAATCAGTGGGCGAGCTACTTATCTCATAGAGTTCTATGGGGAAAAGAAATGCAGAGCGAGCTCTGTTTGTGAATGGCTAAGTTAAAAGCGGCGCGGTTATTTGGACCAATGGGAGAGCGCGCGACGCTCTTATGGGTGTTCTAATGGAAGCTATCATAAAACTGTACATGGCCGAAATCAAATGATAAGACTCACGAAGTTGTACCGATCTGTATATAAAATGAACAATAATATGGTGGTAACGAAAATAAACTAATAAATATTAATTCAATTAATTCATTTTTATTTCTTTAATTTCGTTACACCCATATTATTGATCATTGGCTAACGAAAATAAAGAAATAAAAATAAATTTATTGAATATATTTTTTTTGTTATGAGAAGAGCTTGCAGAATTTGAATTACTGTATTTCCTGGCAATTCTCTATATCGCAATTCCTGATGTAGCACCGGTCTCGGCGACATATGCGTTGTTAGGGATTTGATTGATTTAGGTTTATAGAAGGTTTCAGCGCTTTATCTGATAATATTTTACACTTAATAAAAACAATTTTTTTAATCATACTCCATGCCGCACGGAGTTGAGAGACGAAATTTATTTGCCCCGATCTGTCCATAGACTACAATGGGAGAAAGTAGCTCGCGCTCTGATTGGCCGAGATAGTCAAGCCCCTGCTAGTTCAACCAATCAGCTCTTTTCTGCATTTTTACTGTATTTTGAACTGTCCCGCCTTGGAATTTGATTGGTCAATATTTCTCCATAGGTTATAATAGGTCCCTGTCGCTCCTATTCTGATTGGCCAGGATTGCCAAGCCCCTGCTAGCTCAACCAATCAGCTCTTTTCTGCCTTTTTACTGTATTTTGAACTGTCCCCTTCCTTCCCATATAGGTTAAAATCAATGTACACCAAGTATAACGTATGTTTCTGCACACAAAAACATTTCTGAATGGGAAGGAAGGGGTGCTTCCATTTTGGGTTTCTGTCCCCGCCCACTCTCACAGGCTGTCATAAGAAGGGCAGCTTGCAGGTTGGGTGTTTTTTTATTTTTTCTCCCTGAATAATGGAGGTCGGTGACCCAGTGAGAGGCCTGATTGGCTCGATTGAGAGGTAAAGATAGCATAGGACTGCCCGATTTTGAGATCACGTTGAAACTCGTGGGCAGCTTAAACATCTTTTGATCAAAATATGTGAACCGAGAGTCTCAAAGTTTTTTCAAACATGTATTCCGACTCGAGTCAGGCTGGAAAACAGCGAAAAATCATTAAGGATGTCCGTGCGGAGTATGAATAAAAAAATCGCCTTTATAAAGGCGTAAAACATTCTCAGAAAAAGAGCTGAAACCTACAAAAAAAAATACATAAATAAAATCACTTTCCAAAAATCAAGAACGGCGCAACATCGGGAATTTGGATATTGAAAATTGCCGGGAAATACAGTAATTCAAATTCTGTAAGCTATTCTCATTGGTCGGCAGAAACCAGCCAATCAGAATAGGAGCGACAGTGAACCATTAAAACCTATGGAGAACAAATGCAGGAGCTGAGAGATGAAGCCGACAGAACACGTGCACAGTTGCTAGACATCACCCATGAAAATGAACGACTGTCCAGTAAACTCGAAGACTTGGAGAATCGTTCTAGGAGGAATAACTTGAGGGTAGTCGGCATTCCGGAAGCAATCCCTGCCAGAGACCTGGTAGCTCTATGCGAACGTGATCTCCCAGAAGCCCTAGGTCTTCGGGGGCCATGTAAAGTAGAGAGAGCCCATCGCCTTGGCCCAGACCTTCGCAGCAGAGATAAAACGCAGAGAGATTCCGACGCCACAGACCCCCTGAAATACAGGCCTCGCCAGGTCATCGTGAAGTATCTGGACTTCACCGACAAGTCAGCAATCCTGAGAGCCTTCAGACGGCTAAAAAGGGACCTCACCTTCAAGGGCCGAAGGGTCTTAATTTTCGAAGACTTCTCAGCCGATGTAGTACAAAAACGCAGAGCATTCTCTCCCATCTGTTCAGCTCTGTTTCATAGCCAAGTGAAATTCGCTCTATTGTACCCGGCGACCTTGAAAATCTTTCATAAAAATGGGAATACTTCGACCTACCTGTCTCCGGCAGAGGCGAGCGCCTACCTTGACAGGTTGAAAATACCAAGATCCAAGACGCCCTCGCCTGTGACT
Source organism: Phyllomedusa bahiana (assembly GCA_025379985.1). NCBI lineage: Eukaryota > Metazoa > Chordata > Amphibia > Anura > Hylidae > Phyllomedusa > Phyllomedusa bahiana. The sequence goes on along the minus strand of JAODAL010002392.1, from coordinate 102,881 downwards.
GCGACCCAACCATCAACAGTCTCCAGATTTCAGCTCCTGGCCGAAGATGACTCCGATTCGGAAGAGGAGGAAGCACATGCAGCCCAGGCCATGACCCCGAAGGAGCAGAGAAAACGCTCTGCCTCAAAACTCGGAGACTGATGTAGTAGTCATGCTTTAATTCCATGAGGCTCAGAATTGGGCCGCTCTCATTCAATAACTGTGTTTGACCTAATTAGATGTCACCTTATATGCATAGTTCTATTTAAGTAGGTATGTTAACCTCTTTTTCCTATCCCGCCCGCCGTGAAAGAGTTGCACAGCTTTTAGTTTTTGGTGAGTGCGAATTTCTCCAGATGGAAAAAAGAGAAGTCCTATGGCACTTTCTACTGAGGGAGGAATATTTTTTCCTCTACCCTCCCCCAGAGTGCACCTGGTCTGAAGACCAACAGTTAGGAATGTTTGTAGTTAAGATGTTTATTAATTTTCCTACCAGAGGTGGTCATGTCCTACTAGTCTTTTACATTGGTTATGAGGATAGTAACCTGAAACGTTAAAGGCCTACGTTCCCCAGGCACGCGTATAATGATATTGAGGCACCTGAAGAGATTAAAAGCGGACGTAGCCCTCCTGCAGGAAACCCACCTGTCAAGGGAGGACTTTGTGCGCATGCGACGGTTATGGGTGGGGCAGGTGTTTGGCTCTCCAGCAATAAAAAACAAGGCGGGGGTTCTGATCCTGATAGGGAAAAGTTGTGAGGGTCAGGTGATACACCACGAAAATGATCAGGAGGGCAGATGGGTCAATGTTAGGTTTCAATGGGGGGAGGAGCTTATCTCTATACACAACGTATATGGCCCTAACTCCAATAGTTCCACCTTCTTTGAATGCCTTGCGCCCCAGATCCTAGGGGACCCTACTGACCGTAAGATCCTAGGGGGAGACTTCAACGCAGTTATGTCTCAGATGGAAGACAGAAGGAGGGAAGTGGGTCGTGTTCAGGGCTCAGGGGTAAAATCATCACCTCTCTCATCCTTCGCCGAAAAACTAGGTGTATATGACTCCTGGCGCACCCTGAATCCAGATGGAAGAGAGTATACCCATTACTCTCACCCTCATGGTTCCTGGTCCAGGATTGATTACATATTCACGACACATAACCTGCTTCCTAAGGTAGAGGATGCAGCAATAGGAGACCTGGTCATCTCAGACCATTCTCCAGTTAATTTGACACCTAGGGAATCAATTCAACGAGGTACAGAATATATTTGGGAGGTTTCCATCCTTCCTAGCTAGGGACGAGGATTTTAGGGTCACACTACAGGGGTGGTGGTTAGAATTCCAATCTGACAATGACGCACACCGAGATTCACCTCAACTGTTCTGGGACACGGCAAAAGCCGTACTGCGAGGAAAATTAATCTCTTACGTCTCCAGTTATAAGAGGAAAATGCAGGAGAAAATAGGCTCCCTAGGTAGTAAACTTAGGGAAACGTATACCACCTTCTTATCGTCCCCCTCAGAAGAACACAAACAAAACTGGGTTTCAGCTAGAAAGGAATATGAAACATGGGTAGAAAGAAGGGAGCAATTTCGAAAATCCCGATCTGATGCGCAATTCTTCCGATATGGCAATAAGCCAGGCAAGTTGCTAGCTAGACTAGCTAGAGGTAACCGCCCGGCAGTCTCAATACCAGCACTCAAGACTCCGGAGGGGGTAGTCAGTAAAAAGGGGGAAGAGGTCTTGGGAATTCTGCGCTCCTTCTATCAAAACCTCTATGCCGACGAGAATCTTGATGACCAATGCTCAAAGGAATGGTTAAATCAGGTTGATCTGCCAGGATTAACAGGAGAGGAGGTGGAAGTCTTGGGAGCCCCGATAGAGCTAGCGGAACTAGAGGCGGCAATTTCAAAACTACAGAATAACAAAGCACCGGGTCCGGACGGCTTTACTGGCGAGTTCTTTAAGTCAGTAAAGTCGCAAATAGCCCCCACCCTACAAGCCCTGTTCAATACTTACCTGTCTGGCTCAGTCATCACAAAATCAATGAATACCGCCCACATCAAGGTTCTACCTAAGGAGGGCAAAGACCCTCATCAGCCTTCCTCTTATAGGCCTATCTCACTGATAAATGTGGACCTCAAACTATTGGCAAAGGTTATGGCGGACCGTCTGGCCCCATATATCCCAAAACTCATAGGGTCACACCAGGTGGGTTTTGTCCAGGGGAGGTCAGCAGTCACAAACGTGAGGAAGGTGCTCCTAGTAGTAGACGAAGTCAGGAGAAATCCCCAGATCCACGTGACCTCAGCTCTTATTGCCGTGGATACGGAAAAAGCTTTTGACAGCGTGGACTGGGGATGGCTGAACCTGGTCCTGGACAAGATTGGCCTACAAGGTCCATATAGAACCTCTTATCAGCACTATACCAATCACCAGTAGCAAGAATATGTATACCGGGTTTTCTCTCCCAGCCCTTTCCATTAGCACGAGGAACTAGGCAAGGATGTCCCCTATCCCCTTACCTATTTAACCTAGCTATTGAGCCTCTGGCTAAATTCTTAATCTCGTCCAATATATTCAAGGGCATCAAAATTAGAAACCAGGAATTGAAGTTATCGCTCTTCGCCGATGACGTCATTTTCTTTCTAGAGCACCCGGAGAGGGATGCATCTGCCTTGCTCCATCAGTTGCGAGTTTTCAGAGGGTGTTCAGGATTTAAGGTCAATGAGTCAAAATCGGAACTATTAACTCTTCTCACTAATAACCCCCGGTGGGCCTTGGATTCGAAATTCCCTCTGCCTGTTGCAAAAAGTTCTATCAAATATCTTGGAATTCTCCTAGGCAAATCCCCAGAATCCCTTTATCATCTAAATTATCCCCCCCTCATACTGAAGATCATCAGGGAGCTGCAAAGATTGTCTAATCTTCCCCTCTCATTATTGGCAAGATGCCACTTAATACGCATGATCAGTTTCCCCAGACTCCTCTATCCCTTGCAGACGATCCCCCTTTTATTGAAGCATTCAGACCTAAAAATACTAACATCTAGCTTCTGCAGATTTATTTGGGCATCCAAAAGGCCGAGGATTGCCATGACGAAACTCATGCTACCTAGAAGGTGGAGGGTGGGGGGGGGGGGTGGGGGGTGGGTAAACCTTCCGGACATCCGCAAATACAATCTTGCTTGTCTCTTTAGACATTGCAGTGATTGGGTGAAACGGACGTCCTACTACTCGAACCTTGCCCTAGAGGCCTGCCTAGCTGCACCATGGGACCTTACGGCCCTACTACACACTAGATATGCGAATATACCGAGGAACATTAGGTCCTGCATATTGATGAGGGACACCATAGCAACCTGGAGGGCATGTCGGAAACTGTTTAACTTACCAATGATCCTAAGTAAACATATGCCCATACTAGGTCATCCAGAATTCAGCCAAGGGTTGGGGAACACGCACCTTAAACTGTGGCAAGTGAACGGTGTCGCTACTGCAGGGGATCTTTTGAGCAAACGGAGGGGCAATACCCACAGGTTCATGTCATTTCAGGAATTAAGAGAAACCTACCAGGTCCCTGCCGGCCATTTCTTAACCTATGGTCAAGTTATGAGCTTTCTGAAAAGCAGAGTTCTCTGCTTAGAAATGGAGGTCTCAACTAATTTGTTCGACAAAGCATTAGGCCCCTGTAACGAGCCTTCACTCCCTATCATCTATTTACAGCAGCTTGAGGGAATTAAATATACAAACGTGGGAAGATAGACTATTTTCCAGTTGGGAAAAGATCTTTCCGGACCTCGAAATACCATTATCAGCCCTAAAAGGCTGGAATTATATCTGTAAATCGGTCATAAATGAAAAATGGCGAGAGTCGCACTTTAAATTTATACATAAAGCCATTTACGGATTTAATATACCTCCCCATCCCCTGGCTCCCAATCGTATTTTGGCATGTCCCAAATGCCATGACACAAAGACTGATATGATACATAGCATGTGGTTCTGTCCCAAATCTCAGGCCTTCTGGAAATCCCTGGTCGCGATCTTGAAAGACTCAGTAGAGTTTGCACCCCCCGTCACACCCAAAGCCATGCTATTCCATGACCTTCCAGAGGGCTCAAAACATTGTGCCTTACTACATATCATCCTGTTGGCTGCAAAGCGGTCCTTACTAGCTAACTGGCTTGAGCCGGGCATACCCTCTATGGGAGAAGTCTTATCACAGGTGAAGCACTACCTTTACATGGATCGGTTAGAGACTGAAGTACACAAGCTATCCCAAACCGAAAGATTCTTCACTCGATGGACCCCCTTCATTAAGGCATTCCTTGACAGGGATGAGATTAGATCACTTGTAACTCCATTTAAAATGACCAGATGGTATCTAGAAGGGGAATTGACTAACACGCTGGGGGTACTTAAAGTCTAGTGCTCCGCACCTAACAGTGGGAATCTTACCCTGGATGGCCCTGGGGAACCGCGCAGTTAGGCCACCTATCTATACCAGACAGTTAGGACCTACTTGATCGATATACAGTCATATGAGAAAGTTTGGGCACCCCTATTAATCTTAATAATTTTTAGTTCTAAATATTTGGGTGTTTGCAACAGCCATTTCAATTTGATATATCTAATAACTGATGGACACAGTAATATTTCCGGATTGAAATGAGGTTTATTGTACTAACACAAAATGTGAAATATGCATTAAAGCAAAATTTGACCTGTGCAAAAGTATGGGCACCCCAACAGAAAAGTGACATAAATATTTAGTAGATCCTCCTTTTGCAAAAATAACAGCCTCTAGTCGCTTCCTGTAGCTTTTAATCAGTTCCTGGATCCTGGATGAAGGTATTTTTGACCATTCCTCTTTACAAAACAATTCAAGTTCAGTTAAGTTTGATGGTCGCCGAGCATGGACAGTCCGCTTCAAAGTATCCCACAGATGTTCAATGATATTCAGGTCTGGGGACTGGGATGGCCATTCCAGAACATTGTCCTTGTTCCTCTGCATGAATGCCTGAGTAGATTTGGAGCTGTGTTTGGGATCATTGTCTCGCTGAAATATCCATCCCCGGCGTAACTTCAAATTCATCACTGATTCTTGTACATTCTGAAGAATCTGCTGATACTGAGTTGAATCCATGCGACCCTCAACTTTAACAAGATTCCCGGTGCCGGCATTGGCCACACAGCCCCAAAGCATGATGGAACCTCACCAAATTTTACAGTGGGTAGCAAGTGTTTTTTCTTGGATGCTTTTGTTTTTGGGACGCCATGCATAACGCCTTTTTGTATGACCAAACAACTCAATCTTTGTTTCATCAGTCCACACGACCTTCTTCCAAAATGAAGCTGGCTTGTTCAAATGTGCTTTTGCATACCTCAGGCGACTCTGTTTGTGGCGTGCTTTCAGAAACGGCTTCTTTCGCATCACTCTCCCATACAGCTTCTCCTTGTGCAAAGTGTGCTGTATTGTTGACCGATACACGGTGACACCATCTGCAGCAAGATGATGCTGCAGCTCTTTGGAGGTGGTCTGTGGATTGTCCTTGACTGTTCTCACCATTCTTCTTCTCTGCCTTTCTGATATTTTTCTTGGCCTGCCACTTCTGGGCTTAACAAGAACTGTCCCTGTGGTCTTCCATTTCCTTAATATGTGGAAACTGACAGGTTAAATATCTGAGACAACTTTTTGTATCCTTCCCCTGAACAACTATGTTAAACAATCTTTGTTTTCAGATCATTTGAGAGTTGTTTTGAGGAACCCATGATGCCACTCTTCACAGGAGATTCAAATAGGAGAACAACTTGCAATTGGCCACCTTAAATACCTTTTCTCATCATTGGATACACCTGGCTATGAAGTTCAAAGCTCAGTGAGGTTACAAAACCAATGTTGTGCTTCACAAAGTCAGTAAAAAGTAGTTAGGAGTATTCAAATCAATAAAATGATAAGGGTACCCAAATGTTTGCACCAGTCAAAATTTGGTTTAATGCATATTGCACATTTTGTGTTAGTACAATAAACCTCATTTCAATCCAGAAATATTACTGTGTCCATCAGTTATTATATATATCAAATTGAAATGGCTGTTGCAAACACCCAAATATTTAGAACTAAAAAGGATTAAGATTAATAGGGGTGCCCAAACTTTTTCATATGACTGTATGTTCTACTTTTGGCACCAATATTGCACATCTGGCGGAAGGGTTATGTATTTATGTTGTGGTATTGTTTGGATTAAGATATTGATTTTTCTTTTGTCCTGATACCTGTGCTAGTCCGTAGGGACTAAAGAGTCATTGTGTATTGCTCGCGCACCTTGTTGAAATTCCACCTGTATTTGACAAGTAACATACTTTGAGATATTGAGACGATCTACTGGAACTCTGTTAATCTGAGACATGAATGCCATTATCAGCCTTATTGGGTATTGATATGTTACCCTAAAATATTGTCTTGTAGTATCGAATATGAGCATATACATTTATCTGTATTACGCTTGTTCTTTTCGGTTATCAAAAAGAAATAAAAATATGTTTTAAAAAAAAAACCTATGGAGAAGAATTGACCAATCAAATTCAAAGGCGGGACAGTTCAAAATACAGTAAAAATGCAGAAAAGAGCTGATTGGTTGAAGCGGCAGGGGCTTGGCTATCCCAGCCAATCAGACGGCGAGCTACTTGTCCCATTGTAGTCTATGGAGAGATCAGGGCAATGAAATCTCGACTCTCAGCGCCATGCGGCATGGAGTATGATAAAAAAAAAAATCATTTTTATTAAGTGTAAAATATTATCTGAAAAAGAGCTGAAACCTTCTATAAACATACATGAATAAAATCGCTAACAACGCGTTTGTCGCCGAGACCGGCGCAACATCTGGAATTGGGATATTGGAAATTGCCGGGAAATACAGTAATTCAAATTCTGTAAGCGTTTCTCATTGGTCGGCATAAACCAGCCAATCAGAATAGGAGTGACAGGGAACCAATCAGAGCACGAGCTACTTTCTCATAGAGTTCTATGGGAAAAGAAATGCAGAGTGAGCTCTGTTTGTGATTGGCTAAGTTAAAAGAGGCGCGGTTATTTGGGCCAATGGGAGAGCAAGCGACGCTCTTATGGGTTTTCTAATGCAATCTGGAATAAAACTGTACATGGCAGAAATCAAATGATAAGACTCACGAAGTTGTCCCGATGTGTATATAAACTGATCAATAATATGGGGGTAAAGAAAAAAAAATTCAATAAAATCATGTTTATTTCTTTATTTTCGTTAGCCAAGGATCAATAGTATGGGTGTAACAAAAATAAAGAAATAAACAGTATTTTATTGAATAATTATTTTTTTTTCTTTACCCCCATGTTATTGATCAGTTTATATACACATCGGGACAACTTCGTGAGTCTTATCATTTGATTTTGGCAATGTACAGTTTTATTCCATATTGCATTAGAAAACCCATAGGAGCGTCGCTCGCTCTCCCATTGGCCCAAATAACCGCGCCTCTTTTAACTTAGCCAATCACAAATAGAGCTCGCTCTGCATTTCTTTTCCGATAGAACTCTAGGAGAAAGTAGCTCGCGCTCTGATTGGCTGGGATAGCCAAGCCCCCGCTAGCTCAACCAATCAGCTCTTTTCTGCATTTTTTACTGTATTTTGAACTGTCCCGCCATTGATTGGTTCTAACTTCTCCATAGGTTAGAATGGGTCCCTGTCGCTTCTATTCTGATTGGTCAATAGTTCTCCATAGGTTTTAATGGGACACTGTTGCTCCTATTCTGATTGGTCCATACTTCTCCATAGCTTATAATGGTTCCCGGTCGCTCCGATTCTGATTGGTTGGTTTATGCCGACCAATGAGAAACGCTTACAGAATTTGAATTACTGTATTTCCCGGCAATTTCCAATATCCTAATTCTTGATATTGCGCCTTTCTCAGATTTTTGGAAAGTGATTTTTTTAAAATTATTTTTTTATTTTGAGGTTGAGGCTCTTTTTATGAGAATGTTTTCCGCCTTTATAAAGGCGATATTTTTTGGAATCATAAACCATACTTCACGGCGCTGAGCGTCGAGAATTTCTTTTTATATATTCTATGTTTCCTCGCCTGTTCCGTTCTCGCGTCACTTCGCCTCTGCCGGAGCATTTAGACCAAAATCAACCAGGTCTGACTGTCGGACGCTGCGAGCGCTCTGATGCACTGCGCCCGCACTTTTTTTTTTGCCGTACCCGCGATGTGTACATGCTCGGGAGTTTTCGGAGCGCGCACCGCGTCCCGACCCGGAACGCCTACAAGCGTGCCCAACACCGCGCCCATTCGCCCGGCCCCTTCATGTGAGGCGCAGCCTGAATAGTGCGACAGACGCTGTCGCCTAACACCGCATCCCTGCCTCCGCCAGGGGATTCGGGCCGGTGAGGCGAAGTATACTCCAGAAAACAGGTGCAACTCCCAATCATACAGGGCGCCCTTAGTGTTTTGCAGTTGTACTGCTCTGTACTGTGTATGCTGTACTGTCATTGACAGCACCGCAAGATGTGTGCGCTTTATGGCTGCTGTGAAAAAGGGTTGCCGGATTCATTTTTTATTTCTCCCAATAAGTTTCAAATGTTATAAAGAGTATTTATCGTATTCACATGTATTAACAATCATGGGAAACCATGTCTCATTAGGGCATGCACCATTTTTTTTCAGGGTATTTTCTGACCAAAAAGTTCTTATGGCCCTATTCTCTTTTAATGAACTGGTCTTAGACCAAAAAACTAAGGCAACATTATACGCCCAGGCACGAAACATTTGAATGCACCTAAAGTAGGCGCATCAAATATATTAGCAATGATACGCTATGCGCTTAGATGAGGCACATCAATTATACTATGCAAGGTAGCAGGGCCGGGACAAGGCATTTTGGGGCCCTAGGCAAGTACAGCCAATGGCGCCCCCCCTCCCCCCTCAGCTCCCCAAAAAAATGCCCCCCCCCCCCACACTAATTCTCTCACCTGCGCCAGGTCCTGTCACTAATTTTCTGCACATTCCACATAGCTCCCATCCATCTCTTCGCATGTCGCCTGCACAATGACAAATTAGCTTTTTCAAAATCGCTCCCCTCCGTATGACAGTGTAATACCCCTAAATATCAGCCACCAAATAATCCACCGACACATGGAGCAAATCTACCAGACAAATGATTGTTACTAAAAAACATCAACAAATACAAGATCCAAACTATTACTACTTAAGGATCAAAAATAATCCTGCCCAGACCCTGCGAACGCAATCCACCACATGTGACTCAGCTGTGCACAGAGCCTGAAGTCATTTATTTACCACCATTCAGGTGAGACCATTAGTGGTTGAGTTACTGTGTGTATGTAGACGATCAGCAGAAATATAAGTGAGTACACTGCAGTACATTAGTGACTCACAGGAGACGTTCTTTTCTTGATCCAGCGTGTTACAATTTCCCTTTTCTTCTCCATCCGGTTCACACCTTCATGCTGATTTCTCACCGGCCACGGATCGTCCCTGCTGATTTGGACACAAATATCTTTTGAATCCTCACATTTCCAGCAACTCCTTACTTATAGGTATATAACGTCCCCTCAGTTAGGCAGGTATACAGATATGCCCTCTCAGTCAGGGCAGGTATATGGCCCCCCCCCGCCCCCCCCTACGACCTATATGTCCCCTTAGGACAGTAGGTTTATAAATATAGGGCGCATCAGGGGCAGGGTATATAGATATTATGGTCCACTCTCAGGGCGGTATTAGATTTTTAGGGTCACTCTAGGCTGGTTTATAGACATAGGGTCATCCTCTCAGGCAGGTTTATAGATAAAGGTGTCACTCATGGCAGGTATATAGATATAGGGGTACTCAGGCAGTTATATAGCCTATAGTGGGCTCAGGGCAGGTATTGGGGCACACAGGCAGTATATAACTAGCGGGCCAAAGCGGCATTTAGTATGGGGCGGATCAGGCAGTCCGTTATCTTTATATAGGGGCTCAGGCAGCCGTATAGGGGCTCAGGCAGGCGTATGGGGGCCCCACAGGCAGGCGTATGAGGACAACAGCAGGCATATTAGGGGCCACAAGGCAGGCGTATCGGGGCCACAGGGCAGGCGTATATTGTATGGGGGCCACCTGGCAGGACATATAGGGGCCACAGGCAGGATATAGGGGGGCCACAGGCAGGGTATGGAGGCTCTGACAGACGTGTTTATGGAGGCTCAGGACGGTCATATAGGGCACAGGCAGGCGTTATGAGGGCCACAGGCAGACGTATGGGATCAGACAGGCATATAGGGGAGGGGGGTCCACAGGAAGGTCGTATGGGGCCCCCCAGGCATGCGTTTATGCAGTGCCCGCAGCAGCATATAGGGGGCCAAGGCGGGCGTATGGGGGCAACAGGCAGGCATATGGTGGCCCCAGGCAGGCGTTATGGGGCCACAGGGCAGGCATTATGGGGGCACTAGGAAGGCATTATAGGGGGCCAAAGCAGGCATATGGGGCCACAGGCAGGAATAATAGGGGCCACAAGCAGGCGTATGGGGCCACAGGCAGGCATTATAGGGGCCACAGGCAGGCGTATGGGCACACAGGCAGTATATAGAGGGCACACAGGCAGGCATTATAGGGGCCACAGGCCAGTATTTGGGGCACACAGGCAAGGCTTTATAGGGGCCAAAGGCAGTAATATAGGGGGCACACAGGCAGGCATTATAGGGGCCACTCAGGGACAGGTATATAGGAGGCCAAGCGAGTATTGAGGGGGCACAGACAGGCAATTATAGGGGCCAACAGGCAGCACTAAAAACAACAACATTTCATACATTACCCTGCTGCCCGCGGCAGCAGCGCTTCCTCTATAAGGGCCCACGGCGCGCTGTCCAGCGCCGGGACGCTCCTCCGGCAAGCTTCTCGGGGCGCACGGCCAATGACGCGCTGTGCGGCCCGAGGAGAAGTAGAGCAACATCGCGATGACATCACTTCATCGCGACGTGCCCGCTGAGCCGCACGGGGCCGCGGGGGTCCCCCAGCGCTGTGAGGGACCCGGCGGCCCGCTGTGTGGGGACCGTGACTTCCCGGAGGATCCAGCGATCCTCGGTGAGCGGGTCCGACATGTCTCAGCAGGGGGAAACGGCTCCGAAGAAGGGCGGAGCGGCCGGCACTTCAGGCCCACGGCAGCGGCCTGGAGGGCCCCGTGCACGTTCGGGGCCCTTACCTGCGCCCTTAGGGATAGGCAGAGGTAGGGCCTAGGCCCATCGCCTACCTCTGCCTACCCGTCGTCCCGCCTCTGCAAGGTAGACCAGACGGCAGATTTTTGACAGGTTCATTCATTCAGGTGCACTATACACTCATTTAATGCACCTTAACCTGGCGTGACAGCGCCTCTTCACTGACATGTCGCCCTATGTGTGCTTTACCTTACTCACAATAGCTTCCAACAACTTCTTGGTGCATTATTTTGTCTGTTAGTGAGTGTATATATACAGTATATATCTATATGTGTGTGTGTGTGTTTATGAGCAACAAGTGCCCATAGCAACCAATCAGAGCTCATATAATGCCCGCACAGTGCAACCATAGCCTCAACAATCAGTCGCCCAGTGCCCAAACAAATCAGGCCCCTAGCAACCAATCAGAGCTCATCGCAAACCAGTGCCCCATTGCACCAATCAGGCTCATAGCGACCAATCGAGCCATAGCAAACCCAATCAGAGCCAATGAGCATAAACCAATCAAAGCTCATGACCAATTCAGGCCATAGAACCAATAAAAGCCCATAGCAACCAATCAGAGCTCATCGCAAACCCAAACAGAGCTCATGCAACCAGTGCTCATAGCAAAACCAATCAGAGCCCATAGCGACCAATCAGTGCTGTAAAAATGGAAACCAATCAAGAGCCCCATAGTAACAATCATGCCAGAGCCCAAAACAGGATAGACCCAATCAGCACCTCAATAAGCAAAACCAATCCCTAAGAGTCCATAGCAACCAATCAGAGCTCGACTTTCATTGCTTATACTGCTCTGGAGAAATGAAAGCTGAGCTCTGATTGGTTGCTATGAGCTTTGATTGGTTGTTATGAGCTCTGATTGGTTGCTATGAGCTCGGGTTTGTTTCCATGGGCAACAAAGACGGTCTTACTGTTGGGCAGTTTTGATAAACGAGGCCCGGTGTTCTTTTATCATGCCGTAATTAACCAGAGCTGTCACTCAGCTTTCCCAGACTCCTGAATGGAAAACCTGCCCTTTGTCCATTTTGCTGAATAGAAAAGCAGCATTGCCTTTTAGGAATGTGTCATCCTGATGTGTTGCCTGTAGAAGGCGATGTTTGATGTCCCTCTGTGTTGTTCTTTGCCTTTCTTCCTTCCTTTTCATACAAATTGTATCATCACAGAGCTGCCACCATTACCCTTATGAGGATGCGAGGGCGTACGGCTTCAGGAACGCCCTGGTGATTGTGTCGGCGGAGCGTGCAGGCAACGGGCTGTATAACTTCATCGTCCCTCTGAGAGCATACTACCGAGCCAAGAAGGAGCTGAGTCCCGTCATCCTGTTGCTGGAGAACCCGTGAGGATCAGTGCATGATGTCTACAGGGATTTGCAGGGCAGATTGGGATGTTTTGATTTTTTAAATTTTTTTAAAAAAATTTCTGAAAAAAGTTTGTAGAAATATTGTATAATATATTTTTATCGATTTCTATACAGCGCTGCTATACCACAATGCTGTGCAGAGATGCCCATTATTGGGGCTCACAGTCTAAATTCACATATCTGTATGTTTGTGGAGCATTGGAGAAAGCTCAGGCAAACACAGGGAGGACACACAAACTCTTTGCAGATGTCTTTGGTGATATTTGAACCCTGGACTCCAGAGCTGCTACTGAGCCATAACCTTTAAAAATGGGTTTTTTTTATTTTAATAGTGTAAGGGGTCACCCCCCATAGCAAAAATTTTCTTTTGTCCCCAGGGGTTAGCTAGGACTCGGGCCCCGGGGCCAATTAGCTCGGCAACAAACCCCCGTGGGAACAGCCACGAAAATTGGGCGTTTGAAGGCAAAAAAAGGGGTCCAACCCGTTTTTAGCAGGGACCAATAAATGGGCCGGGTGAAAGGGGTTTTAGATAGGACGGGGGGGTTATAGTGGGGACAAGCAGGTATTTTAGTAGGTACAGGCAACAAAGGCAGGTATAAGTGAGGTAAGCAGGTTATTTGGGAAAAAGGGAGGTAATGTGGGTACAGGAGGCAGGTATATGGTGGTACGGAGGCAGGTATATGGTGGTACAGGCAGGAGGGATATAGGAAAAGGGACAGGAGGTATATAGTGTGGTACAGGCAGGCAGGTATAATGAGGTCAGGCAGGTATTAGGGGGAAAATTTTAGGTACAGCAGGCAGGAATTTGTTGGTACAGGCAGCAGGGATATGTTGGGGACAGGAGGCAGGTATATAGTGAGGACAGGCAGGGAATGTGGAAAGGCAGGCAGGTTAAAAGTGTGGTACAGGCAGGCAGGTATTTATGAGGTCAGGAGGTAATTGTGAGGTACATTGGGCAGGGAGGTTATAGTGGGTACAGGCAGCAGGGATATAGTGTGGTACAGGCGGGGGGGGGTAATGTGGGTACAGGCAGGCAGGTTTTTAGTGAGGGGAAGGCAGGAGGTTTAATAGGAGGGTTTTTAAAGGGAGGGGGTTTTTGTGTACAGGCGGCAGGTATTTAAATGGGTACAGGAGGCAGGGATATAGTGAGGTCAGGCGGCAGGTAATGTGGGACGGCGGCAGGTATTATGTGGTACAAAAGGGAGGCAGGGATAGTGTGGTACAGGCAGGCAGGTATTATGGGTTCAGGCAGGGGAGGCCTTTATAGTGAGGGACAGGAGGGGGATTAGTGAGGTACAGGCAAAAAGGAAAGGGGATATATGAGGTACGGCGGGATATGTGGTACAGGAGGTTTGTGTGGTACAGGCAGGCAGGGATAGTGTGGTACAGGCAGGCAGGGATATATGTGGTTACAGGAGGCATTTTAAGTGAGGTAAGGCGGCAGGTTATAGTGGGTACAGGCAGGGGGTATTATAGTGTTTGGTCGGCAGGCAAAGGTAAATTGAGGTTTCAGGGGGGGTAGCGAAATTTTAATAACACTAAACTTACCTTTAATTACCCCGGGGCCGCTATGCAGCGATTTTGGGCCGCCTGCCGGGTGCAGGCGGCGGGATACCGGGCCGGGTTTTAGACAGGGGGAAGGCCGGGCGCCGCCCGGGGTCCGGGACCCTTTGCTCGCCACTGATTGTACCCCCATGTATTCCTTTAAAACAGTCTATTACTACCCCGTTTAACAATTCCGATACTGTGCCCCCAAAGGGTGCTCCCCCCGTGCCCCCACTCACCGGTCTCTCCAGCCCAAAACAAAATAATGCCCACTAGACCCTTTTATAGTCCTAAAAAGCACATACAAAAATGGGGAAATTTCTTACTCAAAAACACTAAATTTTTGGGCCCTTTCACGCTCAATGGCGGACAGACTAAACCCATAAAGGGAACTCTGGCCCAAGCTACCTGGGAAAAATTTAAAAACAGGTGCAGCTAAACTGAGCGCAGCTCACCAACCACCACAGGGGAAAAATTAGATATAAAAAATGCACATTATTAATTTAAAACCTGTTAAACCCCCAAAGCAGAAAAACCATAGTATAATGCAAACCCCAAAGGGAAAAAAAACCAATAAAAAACCATCACAACCCCCCTGCATGAGGGGGGGGTGGTTTCTGGTGCTACAAAATTTTTATAAATAAGGCGATACAGAAGGGGGGCTTTTAATAAGATAGTGTGGTGCCCCAGTGGCTTAAAACCTATTAGTGACACCCTATTTAGTTGGGGTCCCCGACTTTCTGGTGCCCAAAAACAAAATACGGGGTGCTTTGGGGCAAAGAGTTTTTTTTGGGTTTTTAGTCTAGTCCACCCCTTAGGTGAATATGGCCCAAAAATTGAAGTACCTTTTATAGTCCTACCCAAGCCAGCGCCAATACCTTCTCTTCCATTACAAATAACAATGCCCCCCCAAAACCAGTGCATTCTACATTTCCCATAATTCTTCTCACAGTGCCCACCATACGGTGCTCCTCACAGCAGCCAGTGCCAGGACTGGGACAAGGTATTCTGGTGTCCTAGTCAAATAAGGCATATAGCTCCCCCAACATGGAAAATTCAGCCCACTCCATAGCTCCTTGCGCCCCCTTTTCTGCATGGGATGAAATGACGCCCTAGATGGTCGCCTATCTTCGCCTTCCCGTCGACCCGGCCTGGCCAGTGTCATCCAGTCTTCTACAGTCAGAGCCATAACAAATGCCCACCACTGCTTTCTGGAGTCCTTCTCAAGCCGGCCTTTCCCCCCTGTCTACAATCTTAGTGCCCTTCATTAACCCCGGGCTAAAAACCCTGCCATTACTTTTTTCCACAAGTAAGTGCCATCTACAGTGCCCACCAGCCAGTGTCTTCTTCAGTTTGTCCCAATACAGGACCTATCATTTTGTGTCCCAGCAGTGCAGTTCACAGTACCCCCAATACAGCCACTGTCAGTGCCACAGCCAGTGCCATCTACAATGCCCACCAACCAGTGCCTTTCTCAGTTTGTCCCAAGACAGAGTCCTTTACGTTGTCTCCCAGCAATACAGCCGCTGTCAATGCCATAGTCAGTGCCATCTACAATGTCCACCCTTCACTGCCTTTCTAAACAGTACCTTGTCTGCCAATAGTTAAGTCCCCAGTGCCATCAATACAATCACTACCATTGCCAGTGCCATGCCATCCACAGCCCTTCCACCCTAGCGTAATCATCCAGCTAGTACAATTCCCAGTGCCCCCCTTGTCAGTACAGGAGAGAAGTTTCAGGGAGTAAAATTCATACTTTTAAAGGGAAACTCCATTTTTTTTTCTTCCATGACTGAACTGGTTACTCTACAAAATGTTGGGCATGAAAAGCTGCACTTAGTAGAATGATTGTAAACTACATCATGAATTGTACGGCTTCAGTCATGTAGATCTGTTCTGTCTTGTGTACAGTGTTGGATTAGGGTTCTCCACCAAGCCTATCAACTATTCCTCTTGGGCCAGTGTAACACTAACTGTGCATTTGCCCAAGTGAAGGTGCATTACTTACTCAAAAAACACAAATTTTTTTGGGCCATATCCACAGTCCAGCCATTGAGCTGTGAATATGGCCCAAAAAATTGCAGTTTTTTTTTAATAAGTAATGTCCCATTTTTTCTGTGTTTTTTCTGTAAATTGTTAGTGTAAGGACTCGCAAGACATGAGGACCGTTGATGCCGGTTGCGAGCTTGTACCGTGGCCACTTTATCAACTAATACCTCAAATTTAACATTTTCCAGTATGTCATATTTTTTATCTACCCAAGAATGCTGGGGAGTGGAGGGTGCCTGTGTTTTGTGTTGGACACCCAGAAAGTGCTGGGCAGCCTGCCTAATCTAATAGTATGGGTGTCACTAAAAGGTTGTAAAACCAGCATGGTGCAAACCCCAAAGTATCTGTATTTTATTGCACCCTTCTGTATCGCCTTATTATATGCAATTGTAGTACCAGCAACCACCCCCCTCATGCGCTGAGGGTATGTGAGTGGTTGTTTTATTGGTATATTTGCCTTTGTGCAATCTCCCCATACATTATACTATGGCTTTTCTGCATTCTGGTGTGAACAGGTATTAAGTAATGTGCAGTTTTTTTTATCATCTAATTGTTCCCCTAGCAGTGGGGTATGTGAGCTGCTGCCCAGCAATTACTGCAACCTGTTAAATTTTTTCCCAGGTAGCCATATAGGCCAGAGCTGCCTGCTACTGAGCGCAGTCTAGTCCAGCCATTGAGCTGTGAATATGGCCCAAACAATTGTTGTGTTTTTTGAGTAAGTAATGTCCCATTTTTTGTATGTGCTTTTTCTGTAAATTCCAAGTGAAGGTGCATAAAGGTTTCTACAGTCCTTTCATAATTATCTTCCAGGCCGGACACACAGTTCCTTGAAGCAATCTGCTGGTTTCCTCTTGTCTACTACATGGTGGGATCCATTGACAAGTGAGTACTAATCGTAGTTTATTGTATGGTGTCAATGTAATAACTGTAGTAATATGGTTGCAAACATTAACGGGGTTGCACAAGATTAGAAAAGTATGGCTGCTTCCTACCAAAAACAGTGCCATACATGTCTACAGGTTGTCAGTGGAATTGCAGTTCAGCCCTATACACATCAGTGGAGTCCAGCAGCAATACCAGACACGACCCATGAACAGATGTGGGGCCCTCCGTGTAGGCAGGCAACCATTTTTTTCCAGTCCGGTATTTTTAGGTCAATAGGGTTGTAGGCGTAGAAAAAAGTTCTGAAACTGTGTATGGCTATGTTCACATTACTCTCAGGTCTCATTCATGGCCTCCATGGCAGAATTCCGGATACTAAAAAAAAGTATTCTGACGAATACTGCGGCAGTCATAGGGAACTATAGCGCTAGTCTTTTTTTGGACCATGTTTGCACTATTTTTGGTTCCTCTACACCATATGAGTCAAACTCAAGGCCTGAGGGATGAATCAAGCCCACCACTTCACATTGTGGGGCTGTCAAGAGTTTAGACACAGCGAGTAGGGATGGACGAGGTTTCGATGTAAAAGGATTGGCTCTCCACTTTCCATGAAGATGCAGCCATTACTTGGCAGATGCGGTGTTGCCAGTATAGGGAGCAGGTGCCATCTTGGATTTGGAGCTCTGGCACTCACCTCTACACTGCTCTGTTTAGAAACTCATTGGCAGTGGCACATTGCTAACATCCCTACCCAGGCACCATAGCCACCCTCCAGTGCCCTTAAGCAGCCCTTTGAGGGCAACTATAATGCTAATGTGGCCATCGGTGAAAATGGGTTTGACACTCCTGCTCTATGCTTTATGTGCTGGATACAAAAGCTTGGTCAACTGCATCTAAAACAGATACGACATTGAAATAGAGCAAATGTAATCCAAAAGAGACTATGTTTGATCTGAAATCCTTCACACCAAAAAGTGTACAAAACAGCACCAGCGCCATAGAGTCCAAATCTACATTTATTTACATATCCGTAAGTTAAATCATTGGGTAATGTGTAGGTTACAGAATACGCTTACGCGTTACGTGCAATATATGCCCTTACTCACAGATGTTTGATCGATTTGGATCAACTGTGATATCCATTGGAAATTTTTTTCCCACATATCCTAATGGATACTTCCGTGGAGGAGGCTCCGATGAGCACCCGAATGTGATTTGAATACAGACTCGCTCACTTCGGACGATATATCCCAATACGAATGCGCCATTGTTTTGGTGTATTTTGTGCAAAAAAACCTGTTGATGACCTATTTTCCATATAAATGAACTGTAATACACCAAAACCAGGCGCATTAAATAAGCTACGCTATGTGCCTAAATTATACATAGATACATAGATAAATAGGCGCATCAATTTTACAATGCAAGGTATGCCAGAAGCCAGATTTTTGACAGGTTTGTTAATTCAAGTGCACTTTACACTGATTTAAGGTGCCACACAACTAGTGTGGCAGCGCCTCTTTTCGGACATGTCACCCTTCGTGTTTGAATTTATCAAAATTTCCAAGATGTCTGACATCATCACACGCAAGCATTCATGCCGATGACGAGAGGCTGAAATCCCTGCAGGCCTCAGATTTCTCTCAGCTTGGCTTGGCTATGGTGTACCCGTCTTCTAGACAATGTGGAAACCTGACTTCCACTGAACCAAAGAGGGTGTGATGCTCGTCTGATCAATCAGCGTGCCTCTTCTGCTCTCATTGGCCATTCTCTACACCAGGTTGGGCCTGTGACTGAAGTGGGCTAATCTTTTGGAGCTTCAGTTGTGTACTGGCCATTGGACATCACTTTGGACCCCATGTCTACCTTATACCATGCTTGATAAGCCTAGAGCATCTTTGCTGAGATCACCATGGGTCCAACAAGTCCAGTAGGCCAAAATGCATCTGCCTAGGTTTGTTGGTTTCTGACAACTGGCCGGGATGATCATGGAGATCCCATCAGTCAGATTACGTAGACATTTATGGCCTACTCGATCAACATACAGTGCCTTGCGAAAGTATTCGGCCCCCTTGAACTTTTCAAACTTTTGCCACATTTCAGGCTTCAAACATAAAGATATAAAATTTTAATTTTTTTGTGAAGAATCAACAGCAAGTGGGACACAATTGTGAAGTGGAATGAAATTTATTGGATATTTTAAACTTTTGTTAAAAAAATAAAAAACTGAAAACTGGGGCGTGCAATATTACTCGGCCCCTCATAAGTTAAATACGTTGTAGCGCCCCTTTTGCTGTGATTACAGCTGCAAGTCGCTTGGGGTTTGTCTCCTATCAGTTTTGCACATCGAGAGACTGAAATTCTTGCCCATTCTTCCTTGGCCACAGCTGGAGCTCAGTGAGGTTGGATGGAGAGCGTTTGTGAGCAGCTGGAGCTCAGTGAGGTTGGATGGAGAGCGTTTGTGAGCAGCTGGAGCTCAGTGAGGTTGGATGGAGAGCGTTTGTGAGCAGCTGGAGCTCAGTGAGGTTGGATGGAGAGCGTTTGTGAACAGCTGGAGCTCAGTGAGGTTGGATGGAGAGCGTTTGTGAACAGCTGGAGCTCAGTGAGGTTAGATGGAGAGCGTTTGAGAACAGCTGGAGCTCAGTGAGGTTGGATGGAGAGCGTTTGTGATCAGCTGGAGCTCAGTGAGGTTGGATGGAGAGCGTTTGTGAGCAGTTGGAGCTCAGTGAGGTTGGATGGAGAGCGTTTGTGATCAGTTGGAGCTCAGTGAGGTTGGATGGAGAGCGTTTGTGAACAGCATTTATCAGTCTTTGCACAGATTCTCGATGGAGTTCGGAGGTTGGACTGTGACTTGGCCATTCTAACACTGGAGAGGTTATTTGTGAACTTACCATTTGTAGATTTTTCCTGATATGTTGGGATATTGTCTTGTTAGAAGATAAAGTCTCCGTCCCAGTCTCATGGTCTTTTGGCAGACTCCAACGAGGTTTTTTCCAGTGACTAGTGGTCTGGGGGAGAGCGTTTGTGAACAGTGGAGCTCATGAGGTTGGATGGAGAGCGTTTGTGGAGCTGGAGCTAGTGAGGTTGGTGGAGAGCGTTTGTGAGCAGGGGGTCAGTAGGTTGGATGGAAGGTTTG
Source organism: Phyllomedusa bahiana (assembly GCA_025379985.1). Taxonomy (NCBI): domain Eukaryota; kingdom Metazoa; phylum Chordata; class Amphibia; order Anura; family Hylidae; genus Phyllomedusa; species Phyllomedusa bahiana. The sequence continues at coordinate 82,684 of JAODAL010002392.1, read as the reverse complement.
TGAGCGTTGGAGTCAGTGGGGTTTGGATGAGAGCTTTTTGTAAAGCTGGGCTGTGGGTTGGATGGAGAGCGTTTTTGAACAGCAGTTTTCACTTTTTCCCACAGATTCTCGATTTGGATTCGGGTCTGGACTGTACTTCCCCTTTAACACCTGGACTTATTTGTGAACCTTCCATTTAGATTTTCCTTTATTTTTGGGGATCATTGTCTTTTGGAGTAAATCTCCGTCCCAGTCTCAGGCTTTTGCAGACCCCAAAACAGTTTTTTTCCAGAATGGTCCTGTATTTGGCTCCATCCATCTTCCCATCAATTATAACCATCTTCCCTGTCCCTGCTGAAGAAAAGCCCAAACCATGATGCTGCCCCCACCAGGTGTGACAGTGGGGATGGTGTGTTCAGGGGAGGAGCTGTGTTGCTTTTACGCCAAACATATCGTTTTGCATTGTGGCCAATAAGTTGGATTTTGGTTTCATCTGAGTAGAGCACCTTCTTCCACATGTTTGGTGTCTCCCAGGCGCGCCAGCTTCTTCCACATGTTTGGTGTTCTCTCAGTGGCTGGCCTCATTTGGTGTAGCGCATCAAGTAGAAAACTACAGACTTTTTATGGATCTTTGAGAAATGGCTTCTTCTTGCCTCTTCCATAAAGGCCAGATTTGTGCAGTGACTGATTGTTTCCTATGGACAGACTCTCCCACCTCAGCTGTAGATCTCTGCAGTTCATCCAGAGTGATCATGGGCCTCTCGGCTGCATTTCTGATCAGTCTTCTCCTTGTTTGAGATGTAAGTTTAGAGGGACAGCCGGGTCTTGGTAGATTTGCAGTGGTCTCATACTCTTTCCATTTCAATATGATCGCTTGCACAGTGCTCCTTGGACTGTTTAAAGTTTGAGAAATCTTCTCCACAACAGTATCACGGACCTGCCTTGTGTGTTCCTTGGTCTTCATGATGCTCTCTGCGCTTTAAACAGAACCCTGAGACTATCACAGATCAGGTGCATTTATACGGAGACTTGATTACACACAGGTGGATTATATTTATCATCATCAGTCATTTAGGGCAACATTGAATCATTCAAAGATCCTCACTGAACTTCTGGAGTGAATTTGCTGCACTGAAAGTAAAGGGGCCGAATAATACTGCGCGCCCCACTTTTCAGTTTTTTATTTTTTACAGAAGTTTAAAATATCCAATAAATTTTGTTCCACTTCACAATTGTGTCCCACTTGTTGATTCTTCACAAAAAAATTTAAATTTTATATCTTTATGTTTGAAGCCTGAAATGTGGCAAAAGGTTGAATAGTTCAAGGGGGCTGAATACTTTCGCAAGGCATTGTATCTTGAAGGAAATAAAGAGAGAAAACGGGGACTCCTCAAGCCAGGCTTTTTTATATCTATTGCTGTATCTTTTCTAAAAATAATTTCAGTGAAGAACCTCTTTATGTTTCAAAATACAGTAACACGTAAACCTATATTACCAAAGACGCCCTCCAATAATAATACATGTACATAAACCGTATGTGTCAAACTCATGGCCCGTGGGAGAATTCAGTCCGCAACCTCCTTTACTGGGGACTATAAGAGCTTAGACACAGCAAGCAGGGATGGACAAGGTACTGATACCTCTCTAGAGAATGCAGTGAGCACTTGGCAGGGGGACAGCACCAGCACAGGAAGCAGACGGCAGAGCCATCTTCACAGCATTATGGGCACCTGGGCCTAACACTGCAGTGGGCCCTGCCCGAATACATGACATCACACTAGGCCATGCTTCTTGCCACTCCCAAGCACACTCATGTTATCACGCCACTTAATGTATGTCTGGACACCGGCAGCCTGCAGCCTACAAGACTATTTGGTAGGGCAGGGAGCCTTTGGCTCCCTTCTCCACCATGGTTTTTAACTGTTTGCATGGCCTAAAAAACACACAAACAGTTAAATAAGCAAAGACATCCAAGGGATCCAGGGTATGTTTTTTGTATTCCTGGGACAAACATACACCACCTGAGGTCCTCATACTTGTGGGGCCCCCGGGCAACTGCCTAGGGTGCCCAATGGAAAAGATGACCCTGGTGGACATCATCTTGAATTTGGAGCTGTGACTCACATCTCTGTTCAGCCATTCACAGGCTGTGGCGCAGCTTTGACAGCCCTATCCAAGCACCCTTCAAGGTAGGATGTTGAGTAGTGTTGATCGAACTGTTCAAGAAAAGTTAAGTTCTAGTAGAACTTCTTGAATTTTTAGAACCCGAACCAAACCGAACATTTTACTGTTCGTTCGAGTAAAGTTCTAGTTCTCGTTCAACACGCCATTTTCATTTTCAGCGGCTTACTGAACTTTTGGCGCCCATCCAATCAGTGCAGAGCACAGGGAAGTGTCAAAAATGTCATCGCTGAGGTGTAGGGTTCTTTCTCATTAGCTGCTAAAATCACATGACCATGTTATATATATGTCACTGTATAGCCTTGTGAACGCCATTTTCAGCTCACTCCCTGTACTGTACAGACTGCTCTTAGTTAGATAGCATTTTCCACTCCATAGACATCAACAGTTACTGAGTTTGGTATTGCTGGCTGCATCTTTCCCACACCCAGAAGCTGTTATTTGGTGACATTTGCAGGCTCACATAACGCCTAATTCTCATTGCCCGTCTTATCCACCTCTCTCCTCGCTACTCCTCTGCCTCTCCCCTCTGCCAATCCCTTCACTGGCTTCCCATTGCCCAGCGAATCCAGTTCAAGCTACTAACCATGACCTACAAGGCTCTCCATGACCTCTCCCCTCCATAAAATCTCTGCCCTAATTTCCAAATATCTCCCCCCACGCACTCTCCGCTCCTCACAGGACCTACTCCTCTGCTCTCCCCTTATCAGCTCCTCACACAACCGTCTCCAAGACTTCTCCCGTGCTTCCCCCACACTCTGGAACTCACTGCCCCAACAAATCAGACTCTCCTCCACTTTCACCAGCTTCAAAAGCAACCTGAAAACCCATTTCTTCAGGCTTGCCTATAACCTTCACTAAACTTGTCACTACTTCCTCCACAGACATGCCCTCACCATCACCTCACCTCCTGTCTCTTCCCCCCTCCTTGTAGATTGTAAGCCCTCGCGGGTAGGGTCCTCTCTCCATCTGTCGTGCCAATTGTCATTAATCACTTATCATTGTACTCGTTTGACTTATGTAATGTATGTAACCCCCTCGAATGTACAGCGCCCTGGAATCAATGGCGCTTTAAAATAAATAATAATATACATGGATATATATTATACAGAATGCTTGGATTTGCTAAATCATACTCAGTGCCCAAACGTTCTGTTTTTGCCGTTTTGGGGGTTCAGTAATCGTACAACACACCGTCTCCAAATCTCCTATGTGTCAAAGTGGCTTTTGGGCCACCTCAGGATGCAGGGCCCCATAGCAGCTGCTACCGCTGCACCTCCTATAGCTACGCCCCTGCTTGCAAGCTGCCTTCATCTTTTCAGTTCGCTATTGAAAGGAATTAAGTATTTTAGCCTCTAAAAATTTTTTCTGTGACTCCTAGAGCCAAATTTTCTTCACTTACTTGTTCCACGTATCCAGCTTACTGTTATGGATGTAATTCCAGCTTCTCCTCACCTGTATAGGTCTAAAAATTAACCAGAACATCTTCCCCCACAGACGTTAACCCCTTAACGACCCTGGACGTATGAGTACGGCCCAGAGCCACTAAGGGGCTTTGCAGGGGGATCGCTCCGCGACCCCCCCGCACAGCCGGCGGGTGTTAGCGGCTGATCGCCACTAACACCCGGCAGTAACAGCGCCGGCGGGTGGCTCCGCCCGCTGGCGCTGTTTAACCCATCAGACACCGCGGCAACGATGGCCGCGGCATCTGAACGAACGCCGATCGGTGCCGCGCACCGATCGTTACGGTCATCGGCATAAGCGCAGCTATGCTGCGCCGATCCGACGACCGGACACGGCGGTGGGGAGCCCTGTGAAGGCTCCCGTCACTTACCCTGGCCGGTTTGCCCCACTTCCGTCCGCAGACAGGAAGTGGGGAAACCGCCATCTTTGTACAACCTAATGCATTGCCTATGCAATGCATTAGGTTGTATTAACGATTGCGCCACCTAGTGGTCAAGCACCATAGGGGGACTAAATGTTACAGTAAAAATAAAAAAAAAGTTTTTAATTACAAAAAAAAAAAAAAAAAGTATTAAAAGTTCAAATCACCCCCCTTTCCTCATTTTACAAATATAATCATTAAAATAATAAAAAAGTTACACATATTTGGTATCGCCGCGTCCGAAAAAGTCCGATCTATAAAAATATAACATGATTTATCACGTACGCTGAACACCGTAGAAGAAAAAAAATTCCAAACGCCAAAATTGGTCATTTTACGTCACTCAAAAAATGGAATAAAAATGATCAAAAAAGTCGCATGCGTTCCAAACTGCTAGCGATAAAAAGTACACTTAAGCCTGCAAAAAATGCACCCTCACGGACGTCCGTAGGTGTTAGTACAAAAAAGTTATTGGTCGCATAAAATGGCGCCGTGGCGCAAATTTCAAGAATAGAAACTGTTTGGAATTTTTTTACGGTACCAAAACATAACGGAAACCCTACATGTTTGGTATTGCCGGATGCGTATCAACCTGTAGAATACAGATAATACATTATTTACTGAAGATTGCACGCCGTAAAAGCAAAACCCCTGCAAACATGGCGAAAATACATTTTTTTTCACAATTTGTCCCACTTGGAATTTTTTTGCGGTTTCCCAGTATATTCTATAGTACAATGCATAACACCGATAGAAAGTACATTTTGTTCTGCAAAATAAAAGCCCTCATGTGTCTAGGTAGGTGGAAAAATAAAAAAGTTATGGCTTTCAGAAGGCGAGGAGGGAAAAACGAATGTGTCACCAAAAAAAAAAACGGCGGGTCCTTAAGGGGTTAATAGGGTTCCAAGTTCGAGCTCAAATAGAACTTTGAACCGAAGCCACAAAAGTTTGAGATTCTAATAGAACTAGAACTTTTTACTATTCGCTCGACACTGAGTGCTAAAATGGTGGAAGGGGCTAGTTATGACGCAACCTTAACCCATTTACTGCCCTCATGACACCAAAAACTTTCTGCTCGAAAAATTTAAACTACATTCTCAGCAACCCAGAAACGAGCTCCGTACTCCATAGCAAGCCTGAGACACGACCACACGGTCTCTAAGGTTATTTGACCATTTAAGTAGTTACATTTATTAGAGTTACATTCAGCCATAATGCTAATGTGGTTTCCTGTTAATGGAGTTGTCTCACTACAAGGATTGCTGCTTTTTATGTTAAAGATCTTGCAAAAAACAAGTCACTTTGCAATATGTGTCCATTAACAGTGTCCTACCTATTCCTAGATATGCCCTCTTGTATGGGCTGCATCAGCTCCTTAGGTCGCTATAGCTACAGACCTGTTCAATCTCTTCTGATAGGCTACCAGCACTGGTTGCTATAGCCACAGACCTGGCTTCTACTGCAGCCTAATAAAAGCCAGTAAACACGCCCCTGAATTCAAATTGAAACCAAGAAAACAGGACTGAGGTGACGTGATTCACTGTAGTGAGACAACCCTTTTATGTGAGCTTGACACTCCTGAGATTGGAAGGGATTGAGAACTAAAAAGTATGAGCACCCACTGTAATATTTTCTGATGTCCCTCTTCTGATAATGCAGCACAGTGTATCCGCTATTAGGTTGGTGTTTGCTTTCTTTGCAGTCTCGATGACCTGCTGCGTTGCGGTGTGAGTTACGCCGCTCACATGGTTGTCGTTGGGGAGGAAAGCTCCATGATTGCAGAGGAGGATTATATGGCGGACGCCCGCACCATAGTCAATGTGCAGACCCTTTTTAGGTAAGACCCTTTTCTTTATCCACTCGTCTGATGCATTTAAATTGAATCTCCTTAAAATTTGATGACCTCTTGGTTAGAAGGAAGAAAAAGGCTACAAAAACAAGTAAAAATCAAACCTAGAAGTATTTTAGTCACAGTTTATTCATTGTATTAATTTGTATAGCACTGACATATTCCACAGCTCTGTACAAAAGACTCTCATCACTCCCTGTCTCCATTGCGGCTTGCAATTGAAGCTCCAAGTTAACCCATACCTGCCAACTTTTCAAAGTGAAAAAAGCCGGAGTTTGAAGAGGGTGGCACGAGTAAAAAAATTGCATGGACACGCCCATCTTGTTGGTGTGCCACGCCCCTTCAAAAAAGCCACACCCCACTCCACCTAACTGCATAACGGCTTTGGAAGAAAGCCAGGTAGTGCCCTTATAGCCAGGTAGTAGCCCCCCATAGCCAGGTAGTGCCCCTTGTAGCCAAGTAGATGCCCCCTTGCAGCCAGATAGAGCCCCCTCTGTAGCCAGGTAGAGCCCCCTCTGTAGCCAAGTAGGGTCCCCATTGTAGTCAGATAGTGCCCCCTTTGTAGTCAGATAGTGCCCCCTTTGTAGTCAGGTAGTGACCCCTTTGTAGTCAGGTAGAGCCCCCTTTGTAGTCAGGTAGAACCCCCTTTGTAGCCAGGTAGATGCCCCCATTGTAGCCAGGTAGGGCCCCCATTGTAGTCAGGTAGAGCCCCCATTGTAGTTAGGTAGAGCCCCCATTGTAGTCAGGTAGATGTCCCCTTTGTTGTCAGGTAGATTCCTCCCTAGAGCTAATAAAAATAAAATAATAAAAGCCACTTACCTCACCAGGCTCCTGCAGCTCCGGACATCTCACGGCCGACCGACTCATCGTCGCAGGGGGAGTGAGTGCAGCCGCGCGTCACACCCCCTGCGACGCTGATCTGTATGTAGAGCGCACACCGGCGCTGTACATACAGGGGGAGAAGGGAGGAGGGAGCGATCCCTCCTGCCTCCTCCCTGCACAGTGAGACTCGCCGGACGGGTGTGCAGGGAGTTAAAGAACCCCCGCTGCCTGCTGTTGGTGGGAGGTTCGCCAACTCTGCCGGGGTGGCGCGGGGGGGGGACGACTCCTATTAGTGGGACCCCCCCGCCAAAAGCGGGAGAGTTGGCATGTATGAGTCAACCTTATGTTTTTGGTGTGTGTGAGGAAATCAAGGTACCGCAAGGACATGTGAACTCCTTGCTAGCTACTGCATGCCCTATACTAGGGGTCTGCAACATCGGCTCTCCAGCTGTTGGGAAACTACATCTCCCATCATGCCCACTGATATAGATTATATAAATGCATGATGACAGTTCTAGTTTCCCAACAGCTGGAGAGCCCACGTTGCAGACCCCTGCCCTATAATGTGTAATATAAGGTTATTCTTCTTTTACTTACAGGTCAGAAGTAGGCAGTGCCCTTTTTACACTTTTAAAATCAAATTTGACCCGAATATCAAATTTTGGTGAAAATAACCTGTTCGATATTTCATGATAGACTGCCAGCGCTTGTTGCTATAGCTACAAACCTGTTCAATCACTCCTGACAGGCTGCCTGCACTGATTGCTATAGCTACAGACCTGTTCTATCTCTCCTGATAGCGCCAGTGTTTGGTCACAAATAGCTACAGACCTGTTCTATCTCTCCTGATAGGCTGCCAATGTTGGTCGCTATAACTACAGACCTGTTCTAGCTCTCCTGATAGGCTGCCTGCACTGGTTGCTATAGCTAGAGACCTGTTCTAGCTCTCCTGATAAGCTGCCTGCACTGGTTGCTATAGCTACAGACCTGTTCTACCTCTCCTGATGGGCTGCCAGTGCTGGTCGCTATATCTCCAGACCTGTTTGATCTCTCCTGATAGGCTGCCAGCATTGGTTGCTATAGCTACAGAACTGGTAACCACACAGCCCCCCCCCCCCCCCCCCCACCCCACTGCAGGTCAGTAGAAGCTAGTAAAAAATAAAAAAATTAAAATGAGAAAACAAGACTGAGGTAAGGTGAATCGATGTAGTGAGACAACCCCTTTAACTAGTTGCTGGCCGACCTCATACGACCGGGCTGTTGCAGTTTTTCTCTGCTTTGAGGTCCTGGAATTAAATGTGCAGCTGCGGGAGTGGAGAGCTGGCTGTCAGCGATATCTGGGCTCTCCACTGAGGAGACAGGGACGGTTTATTACCATCCCTGGCTTCTCGATCACTACCGTCTGTATATAGCACTAAAGCAGCGCTGTATACGCAGAAAGAAAGACAGGGAGTCTGTGTTAACTTTCTGCCTCCCAATGTTAGCGCACACGTGACTGCTGGGGCTTGGTAACTACCTGAGCTGCTGGGTCTTATCAGCCCAAGATGAGCTCTGCAGTCAGTGCAGGGGGTGGATTTTCTCTGGATTTACCCTGTAACTGGGGAAAATATACCAGCGCCAGTTACAGGGGAAATCTTCCTCCCCTTAAAAAAGTGGATCAAAAATGAACCAAACCTGAGGGTATATATCAGGTCACAGAAAAACCAAAAAATCCCCCGTTAAAACACACATCTTTATTAATATTATTAAAATCTGTATTACTAATCAAAATCCCTATATGATAACCACCCAAAAATATAAATATCAGGGAGTCATAGTATTCAGGATTAGATGTAATAACAAATATTACATGACAAAAGAAAAATAGGTTTACTCACGGTACCGTAGCTTCTCACATTTACTTGGCAGACGAACAGGTCCAATTAAACGGATAGATGGCTCTATCCCTATTTCAATCCCATTACGTATCCTGTATAAACCGTCAGAGTCATCGCCCCGATAAGGGCGGCCCCGACCATGATGACTCTCTCTCTCTTAGGCCCTAGTATCACCCTTACAACAATGGTGGGCACCTAGCGCCACAAGCCAAACTGAAATGATGAAACAGCAGCTTTTTTCAAAGACAACAAAGGTCTTTTTCTAACCAGGGGGCACATTATATGAAACAAAGTGAGAACCCCCTCCTCCCCTCCACACACACACAAAATAAAATATTAATAAAAATAAATGCTAACAGCCCAAACTGCAACTTTTAGTTCTGCTCCCAACGACCCTAAAACTGGAAAAGTGACACAATTACAAAATTACTTATTATAGCGCCACTTTTGCTGTCAAAAAAATAATAATTAAATAAAAAAGTGCGATAAAAAATCTTTTTTTTCTTCTATTTTCTTTCATATTAAAAAAAAAACAGTAGAAAACTAACATAAAAATCACATAAAAATTATCACAGAAAAAAAGTGAAAAAAACTGGTACAATAGCCGAGCGCAAAAAAGTTTTATCATGTTCAAAAACAAGTGTACTGCAGAAAAGAAAAATGTGCCTGGTCAGGAAAGGGGAGGAAACGGCCCTGGGGAGGAAGTGGTTAAAGTGCTTAGTTAGTGCCATGTATTACTGACATACTTGCTTTGACCAAATAGTGTCATACAGCGACCACAGAGACCCAGACCCTTACTAAAATGTGGTATGTTTTGTCAGAATAGGGCTAAATAGTGACCACTTGGAGTATAATGGTGCCCATAGAAGGTGATACTTTACCTGCATAGAGTCATGTACAATCCACATATTACTGATAGTGGCCTCACAGTGCTATATTATACCATACTTACCAAGTCTCCCTGATCGTCAGGGAGACTTCCTAGAAAGGGGGAGTCCTCCTGATCTCCCTGAAGAGTTGGCAAATCTCCCGCTATGGTCGGTTTGCCACCAATCTGGTAAACCACCAGCAGGGATGGTTTTACTGCCAGGGGGCAGTGTTGGTATATCATTTGTACCGGCCACATCAAGTACTGGTAACTTTTAGAATACACTCTTGTGCAGCCTATTAGGATCTGTTAACACGGTTGATTTGGACGCTGATTTTTCAGCACCCAAAACGGCATCAAGACCTCGCCTGAAACGCACTTCTTCAGAAGAGGTTTTTGATGAGGTTTGGGATGAGTTTCCACCCATACAGATTAATAGCCAGGGCAAAAACTGTGCCTAAAAATGCACCGCGCACTATATACACTAGTGCAGCGTATATGGTTGAAAAGGGGCCAAACACAGTTACAAGTTGACAATGTTTGGTCAGTTTTAGCCTAAGCCTATATGGCAGCTAAACCACTTTATGCATCTGAGGACTTTCTTACTGGCTGTGGGTTGCTCTGTATATAGTGGTAGTGCCAGGGTAAAGCATTATGAGACGCCGCCCTGACATCACTTGGTGCAGAGGGACCACCACATTATAGCCGGGCGCTGAAGGAAGCTGATTGATGTGGTGTCACCCAGCTTGGATGCTGGTAACGTCCAGTAAAGCTGAAGGATACCACATCCATTATTAGCTTTCCTACAAAGCTGTTACACAGATGTGACAAGGGGGTGTGGATTTGTGCAAAAGAGGTTTTGTCATTTAAAACAGGGGGGTAGCCCACTCAAACCATCAAGGGGGCAAGCGGAAATTCAAAATCTCCCGGGAAGGCCACTTAAAAATTTGTTGCGTTGTACAATCCCCAATAACCCTAAAAACTCCAAAGGGTTCCCAAAGGGGATTGCTGTCTAGCAACTAATACTGGCCTAATAGTGCCCATAGAGTGTCATATAGTGCCCATGATTCCCTTTTCCCCCCCTGACACGGGGCCAAATCTACCCCTTCCCATATGGTCTGTTCTCGAGGTGCGCGGGTGCTGTACTGCCCTCTGCTGGTGATGATGGGGAAATAAGTGAACTGTTTGGTTTTTCGAACTTGGGGAATTTTTTGAGGATAATCATAAATTTGTTTCTTCTACAGATTGTTTCCAGGGCTAAATATTATCACAGAATTAACACATCCAGCAAACATGAGGTTTTTCATCATTTCAAACCAAAGGGAAAAAAATTTTCAGTGGGCTGTCTAAACGGGAAAAGGGAAAAAGGCCTAACTCTCGTCAAAACCTGTCTGCTTCCTCAAAACGCTTTCTTCCAAGGGCCTTTTTTCCCCTTTTTCCTAATCCCTCCCTCAAAGCTCTGTCCTCTCACAGAGGGAACGTGAACGGGGCTCTAACCTGGTCTTCATGTTCAGACTGCCGTTTGCTGCTGGGAAGGTCTTCAGGGTCAAAACGATCCCCCGCTAAAACCGGGTACGGGTTTTACACCTGTATTGAAATAAAACTCCATATTACACCATGTAACCTCCCTATATCTCCTCCTATTATCCATAAAAACCTCCTAATCCCCTCCTATTATTCCTTTTTAACCCCCCCTATATCTCCCCTAAAACCCAAAAAACCTCCAATTCTCCTCCTTTTTAATTCCATAAAACCCTTTCCTAAATCTCCCCCTTTTACCCCCCATAAAACCCTCCTATATCCCCTTTCTATTACCCCATATAACCTCTCCTATATCTCCTCCATTACTCTAAAAACCCCCTTATCTCCTCCTATTTCCCCCATATAACTTCCCCAAATATTTTCCTCCTTTTTAACTCCAAAATAACCTTTTAAATCCCCTTTCCTAAAATTCCAAAATAACCTCCTAAAACTCCCCTATTACCCAAATAACCCCCTTCTAATCTCCCCTTATTACTCCATAAAACCTCTCCATATAACCCCTCCTATTACCCATATAACCCCCCTAATCCCTCCTTTATTTCCCATATAACCCTCCTATATTTTCCCCTATTACCCATATAACTTCTCCTATACCCCCTCCTTTTAAACCCCAAAATAACCTCCCCAAAAATTTTCCTCCTAAAACTCCATATAACCCCCCCTTATCCCCTTCCTATTACTCCGTATAACCTCTTCTTATCTCCTCCTAAATACTCCAAAAAACCCCTTTTCCAATATCTCCTCCAATTACTCCTATAACCTCCCCGTATCCCCCTTTTAAACCCCATAAAACCCCCTCCTATATCTCCTCCAATTACCCCCTATAACCTCCCTATATCTCCCCTATAACCCATAAAACCTCCCCCATATCTCCCCCATATCTCCATATAACCCCCCCTTATTTCCCTCCTTTTACCCATAAAAACCTCCCCAACCCTCCTCCTATTACTCCATTAAAACCCCCCAAATTGTACTCCCCCTAAACACATATAATCCCTCTATATCTCCTCCAATTTTTTCCCAATTAACCCTCTCCTAAATCCCCCCCTTTTACTCCATAAACCTCTCATTCTCCTCCTTTTTACCCATAAACCTCCCTATACCCTCCTCCTTTTAACTCCATATAACCTCTCCTATATCTCCTCCAAATTACCCCCCATAAAACCTCTCCTAATCCCTCCTATTACCCAAAAATAACCTCTCCTATATTTTCCTCCTATTATCCATATAACCTCTTTTTATATCTTCTCCAAATTACTCCATATAACCACCCCCAAATCTCCTCCTATTACCCCAAAAAAAACCTCTCCTTTCTCCTCCATTACTCCATAAAAAACCCCTTTTCCTTAATTTTCCCCCCTATTATTTCCAAAATAACCTCTCCTATATCTTCCCCTTTTTACTCCAAAAAACCCCCCCCATATCTCCCCCTATTACCCCATAAAACCTCCAAATATCTCCTCCTATTACTCCATAAAACCCCTCCCTATATCTCCTCCTATTACCCATATAACCCCCCTCCAATTTCCCTCCAAAACTCCAAAAAAACCCTCCCTATATTTTTCTCCTTTACCCCCATATAACCCCCTCCCTATATTCCCCCTATTACCCAATAACCTCTCATATCTCCTCCTATTACCCATATAACCTTCCCTTTTATCTCCTCCTATTACTCCATATAACCTCTCCCTATATCTCCTCCTATTATTCCATATAACCCTCCCCTATATCTCCTCCATTACTCCATAAAAAAAACCCCCTTTCCTTTACTGTAAATCTCCCCCCCTATTACTCTATATAATGCCCCCTTTTTTTATCTCCTCCAAATTACCCTTATAACCCCCCTATATTCCTCCATTACTCTGTAAAATTGTCCCCTATATCTCCTCCAATTACCCAAAAAAAAACCCCCCCCCCCCCCCTAATCTCCTCCTATTATCCCTAAAACCCCCCCCCCCCTATATTTTCCTCCTTTTACCCCAAATATAACCCCCCCTAAAATCCCTCCTTTACCCCATATAACCCCCCTTTTCTCCTCCTATTACTCCAAATACCCCTCCCCTTTTTCTCCTCCTTTTACCCCCTAAAAACCCTCCCAATATCCCCCCTATTATTTCCAAAAACCCCCCCCTAATCTTCTCCTTTTAAATCCAAAACCTCTCCTATATCCCCTCCTATTAACTCCATAAAACCCTCTCCTATATCTTTTTCCAAATTACCCAAAAAACCCCCCCCCCCCTTATTTTCTCCTCCTATTATTCCATATAACCTCCCCTATATCTCCTCCTATTATTCCAAAAACCCTTTACCTAAATCTCCCCTATTATTCTATAAAAACCTTTTCCCTAATCACCTCCTATTACTCCTATACCCCCTATATCCCCTCCTATTACTCCATTTAACCCCTCCTAAAACTCCCCCTATTACACCATATAACCTTCTCTATATCTCCTCCTATTACTCCATAAACCCTCCTATATCCCCCTCCAATTACCCCCTTAAAACCCTCTCCATATCCCTCCTTTTTCCCATATAACCTCCATACCCTCCCCCTTTTACCCCCATATACCCTCCCCTATATCTCCCCTAAACTCCATAAAACCCTCCATATCCCCTCCTTTTACTCCATATAACCTCTCCCTATATCTCCCCTATTACTCCATAAAACCCTCTCCCTATATTTTCCTCTATTACTCCATAAACCTCCCCTATATTTTCCCCCTTTTTTATTTCCATATAACCCTCCCTATATCTCCCTCCTATTACCCCCATATAACCTCCCCTTTTTATCTCCCATTACTCCATATAACCCCCCTATACCCTCCTTTTTACCCATATAACCTCTTCCTGTATTCATCCTATTACCCAATAACCTCCCCAAATATCTCCTCCTATTACCCATAAAACCTCCCCCTATATCCCCCCTTATTTTTCCCATATAACCTCCCTATATCCCTCCTATTACCCATTTAAAACCTCTCCTATATTCCCCCCTATTACCCCCTTTAAAAAACCCCCCAAATATCCCTCCTTTTACTCCAAATAACCCCCTTTTTTCCCTCCTATTATTCACAAAACCTCTCCTATATCCCCTCCTATTACCCCGTAAAACCTCCCTAAAACCCTCCTCCAAATTCCCTCCATAAAACCCCCCCTATATCCCCCTCCATTACTCCATAAAAATTCCCAAATTAACTCCTCCTATTACTCCATAAAACCTCCCCCTATATCCCCTCCTTTTTAACTCATATAACCTCTCCCTAGATCTCCTCCTATTTTTCCCCCAAAAAACCCTCCCCTATATTCCTCCTAAACCCCATATAACCTCTCCTACTGTAATCTCCTCCTTTTACCTATATAATGTCCCCTTATCTCCTCCAATTACTCCTAAAACCTCTCCAAAATTTCCTCCTATTACTCTGTATAATGCCCCCCTATATCCCTCCTTTTACTCCATATAACCCCCCAAATATCTCCTCCTATAATTCCAAATAACCGACCTATACCCTTCCTCCTTATTATTCAAAATAACCTCTCCAATTATCTCCTCCTATAACTCCAAAAAACCCCCCCCTATATCTCCTCCAATTACTCCATAAAACCCCCCCCATATCTCCTCCTTTTTACTCCAAAATACCCTCCCCTATATCTCCTCCAATTACCCAAAAAAACCCCTCCAAATATTTTTTCCCTTTACTCCATATAACCTCCCCTATTCCCCCCCTTACTCCAAATAACCTCCCCCAAAACTCCCCTTACCCAAAAAACCCCTCTCCCATATCCCCCTTCCAAATTACTCCAATATCCCTCCAATATCCCCCTCCTTTTAAATCCATATAACCCTTTTCCCTAATCTCCCCCTTTTATTTTCATAAAAAATTTTCTCCTATTACTCCATATAACCCCCTTTTTAAAACCCCCTCCAATTACTCCATAAAACCTCCCCTAATCTCCTCCTTTTCTCCATATAACCCTCCTATATCCCTCCTATTACTCCATAAACCTCCCCAAATCCCCCCTTTTACCCCATATAACCTCCCCTAAAACTCCTCCTATTACTCCATATAACCCCCTATATCTCCTCCTATTACTCCATATAACCTCCCATATCGCCGCCTTTTTCACCATATAACCTCTCCTATATCTCCTCCTTACTCCATATAACCTCCCCTATATCTCCTCCATACTCCATATAGCCATCCCTATATCTCCTCCTATTACTCCATATAACCTCCCCTATATCTCCTCCTATTACTCCATTTAACCTACCCTATATCTCTTCCTATTACTCCATATAACCTCTCCTATATCTCCTCCTATTACTCCATATAACCTCTCCTATATCTCCTCCTATTACTCCATATAACCTCCTCTATATCTCCTCCTATTACTCCATATAACCTCTCCTATATCTCCTCCTATTACTACATATAACATCCTCCCATATCTGCTCCTATTACTCCATATAACCTCTCCTATATCTCCTCCTATTACTCCATATAACCTCCCCTATATCTCCTCCTATTACTCCATATAACCTCCCCTATATCTCCTCCTATTACTCCATATAACCTCCCCTATATCTCCTCCTATTACTCCATATAACCTCTCCTATATCTCCTCCTATTACTCCATATAACCTCCCCTATATCTCCTCCTATTACTCCATATAACCTCCCTATATCTCCTATTACTCCATATAACCTCTCCTATATCTCCTCCTATTACTCCATATAACCTCTCCTATATCTCCTCCTATTACTCCATATAACCTCCCCTATATCTCCTCCTATTACTCCATATAACCTCCCCTATATCTCCTCCTATTACTCCATATAACCTCTCCCTATATCTCCTCCTATTACTCCATATAACCTCCCCTATATCTCCTCCTATTACTCCATATACCTGTGTGTAGGTTACCTTTCTGTAGTAGTAATTTGGCTGTTGCTCCTCTTTTGCTCCCAGTCTTTCGTGAAGGATTACATGATCTCCATCACGCGTCTCCTGCTGGGTCTGGACTCCATGCCTGGTTCCGGGTTCCTGTGCGCTGTAAGTCCAGTTTTCCTATTTGCTCATAATTGTCAGGCCTGGACGTCACTAGGGTTTAGTCCAGGGGCGTAGCTACAGGGGGTGCAGAGGTAGCAGTCGCTACCGGGCCCCGCAGCCTGAGGGGGCCCAAAAGCCTTCCTGCCACATAAGAAGACACCAGCATCGTAAGTGGCACATGGTAGATGGGGGGCCCATTTCACTTTCTTCACTAGGGCCCCGGAGCTTCAAGTTACGCCTCTGCTTTAGTCAGTTCCAGTTTTTATTTTCATGGCCAGCACTGTTCTGCTTTCTATTTCTTTGTGATGTCTGATTTCACATGTAGCTGTATTTGTGTCACCAGACTCTAACGAGTCCAGAAGAAGTACACAGACCTTTTTCGCTCCTCGGGCCGCATTGTCAGACTGTGCACTCCTAGGGCCGCAGTACAACAATTCATGGCTGCGAGATGGAGCGTCCATTTTTGGGAAAACCTAGAATCCACTGAGCACTTCACAACTTGCATAAACTTCAGAGGAGAGAGCAGCTTACATGGTCAGGACTCCGTTTCATCTCGGAGGGCCCAGTGGGACGAGGTATAGGAAATGTCTGATCTGGGAATAACCCTTATTCTTTTGGATAAAACTGAAGTACTGCATTATGACCAGTGATAGGTCCTAGGAGGCCGGCACTACGGAGAGGGCACCTATAACTTGCTCCACATCCTTAGGCCCATCACTGGGAATAACACTATTCTATAGGACTCATGAGAAATAAGCTTGGACTCTTGTATCCCAACTATTGGATGTAGTGTTTCTTAATTGACGTCCAGACTTGCAATGCAAATGGGATAAGAGCCAACAAGATATTCATCTGCAGACAGCGGTTTCAGGGTGTTGCCCCTCATCAGTGCAGATTAGAATACTGGTTGGTCAGATGAGAGGCTTTAGGAGTAGCTCAAAGGGGATGCTCCTCACTAGGAATAAAGCTCCTCACTGAGGAAAGGCACCATATAGTTGTGTGAAGACTTATACGCCATCAGTCACTCCACTGAAATTGAAATATATTATTTAGGGCTCATGGAAATGAGCTGGGACTCTTGTAGCGCCCCCTATGTAATCCTATTTACATTGCAAGACTCAGCTTGTAGCGTCACCTATTGGATGTAGCATTCATCAATTCAATACATATGACACTGTGATAGATTACCTATATTGCTCATTTACATTGCTTAAAATATAACTCGTATATCCCTACAGTGCCCCCATAGGACACCCCACAGTAAAAACACAGTGCCCCCATAACCACACAGTGCCCCCTATTAGTGGTAACCACACAGTGCCCCCTATTAGTGGTAACCACACAGTGCCCCCTATTAGTGGAACCCACACAGTGTCCCTTATTAGTGGTAACCACACAGTACCCCCTATTAGTGGTAACCACAGAGTACCCCCTATTAGTGGTAACCACAGAGTACCCCCTATTAGTGGTAACCACAGATTACCCCCTATTAGTGGTAACCACAGAGTACCCTCTATTAGTGGAAACCACACATTGCCCCCTATTAGTGGAAACCACACATTGCCCCCTATTAGTGGAAACCACACAGTGACCCCTATTAATGGTAACCACACAGTGCCCCCTATTAGTGGTAACCACACAGTGCCCCCTATTAGTGGTAACCACACAGTGCCCCCTATTAGTGGTAACCACACAGTGTCCCTTATTAGTCATAACCACACAGTTCCCTCTATAAGTGGTAACCACACAGTGCCCCCTATTAGTGGTCACCACACAGTGCCCTCTATTAGTGGCAACCACACAGTGCCCCCTACTGTTGAAGACTTCAGAAGCCACACAGTGCCCCCTATTATTGTTAAACATATAGTGTTCCCTATTAGTGGTAACCACACAGTGAGCTCTATTAGTGGTAACCACACAGTG
Organism: Phyllomedusa bahiana; assembly: GCA_025379985.1. Lineage (NCBI taxonomy): Eukaryota > Metazoa > Chordata > Amphibia > Anura > Hylidae > Phyllomedusa > Phyllomedusa bahiana. The sequence goes on along the minus strand of JAODAL010002392.1, from coordinate 64,709 downwards.
ACCCCTATTAGTGGAAACCACACAGTGACCCCTATTAGTGGAAACCACACAGTGACCCCTATTAGTGGTAACCACACAGTACCCCCTATTAGTGGTAACCACAGAGTACCCCCTATTAGTGGTAACCACAGAGTACCCCCTATTAGTGGTAACCACACAGTGACTCCTATTAGAGGTAACAACACAGTGCCCCCTATTAGTGGTAACAACACAGTGCCCCCTATTAGTGCTAAACGTACAGTGTTCCCTATTAATAGCAATAACACAATGCTTCCTATTAGTGGTACATACAGTTTCCCCTATTAGTGGCAAGCACACAGTGCCCCCTACTATTGGAAACTACAGTGCCCCTTATTAGAGGAAGACACACAGTACCCCCTATTTGTTGCAGCTACCAGAGAGTGCCTACCAGGCTGCAGTCCCCCACCCCACTGCTATAAGAAAATCCATTCAGAAGCCTAGAAAAGCTGCAGCCTCATGAACATTTCGTGATATATGGCTGCTCAAGGAATTGTACATTTACTATGAAATTCTCTTTAAAAAATGGGTTTTTGGGGTTTCCTCTTTTTTTCTGCCCACCCCACAATTTACACTAAAGTAAACCCTGATTTTCTCCCCCCCCGCGTTTTTTCTCTTTCAAGATTCTTATATCCATTCATCACTGATGCCCTGGGCAAATCATGTTCTGCTGATTCCCCCGAGCGATCACGACCAGAATCCCAGCATTCAGGCGAGACTCAGATATTCAAATAAACCTTATAATGAGGAGTCAAAGGTTTATAATAATCCGGCATATTGGAAACACTGCAACCACCACTAATGTATATGTGCTCATATGTACAGCATGCAGCTGTGTGTCTTTCTATCTGTCTCATATCTATCTATCTATCCCATATCTATCATTACATCATCTATCTATCTATCATCCCATATTACGTCTACTTCTTTTCTTGCATATTATCTTCCCATATCTTTCATCTACCCCAAAAATCTATTACTATCTATTATCTTTCTATTATCCCATATCTTCTATCCCAATCTATCTATCTACCCATTTTAACCATCCCCTATCCCATATTACACCCATACCTACCCCTATCCCATATCATTACATCTATCTATCTATCTATCTTTCTACTATTATCTATCATCTATCCCTATCATCTATTATCTATCTACCCCATACTACGATCCACCCCTATCTGTCTATCTATCTATCTATCTATCTATCTACTTTATCTGTCTATCTATCTGTCTACTCATATCTACATCTCTCCCTTTTCCCATACTATCTCTATTATCTATCATTATCTATCTATCTATCTATCATCCATATCTACTATCAATCTATCTATCTATTATCTATCCCATATCTTCTACATCATCTCATACTATCCCATATCTATCTATTCATATCTTCTACCCCCATACTACTATCTTCACCATATCTACATCTATCTATTAACTATCTCATATCTATCTATCTATCTATCTATCTATCTACCTTCTATCTCATTTACATCTCATATTATCTATCTACTACATCTATCATTATCTATCTATCTTTTCTATTCTATTTTACCCATTATTATCTACCCCATATCTTCACCCCAAATTTTATCTGCATTCATATTTCAATCTGTCTATCTCATATCTATCGTGTTCCCCCATACATCCTATGTAGCCTATAAGATTGGTGACTGATGTAAGGTTGATAGCCTTTCATTTATAAGAATCTATCACTAGGACATTCCATCGAAGTCTGATAGGTGTTGGTCCAACCTATCTCAAAATATAGAAAATCCATGGCACTCCTTTAGCAGTTAAGGGAAATTGGACCATGGGAAAATTTTTCCCAAACCCTTTAATTTTTTGCAATTTTGCATTTAATAAAAACCCGATTTTGTAATACTTTTCATTTCAATAAATTTAGCTTAACTGCAAAAGGAGTGCCATGTTTTTTTAAAAGTTGGACTGTGGCACCCTTTAAATTCATTTAAGTGTCGGCAAAACCATATTTCTTCTCCCAAACCCATCCAGGGAATTGGCCCCCAAAGTACTTCTCAAATGGAACCCGGGCAGGCCTTGTGCACCTTCCATTTGTTTTATGGGATTTTGGGTACAACCGAAACACCGCTCCCCTCTGGGAACTCCCATAGAACAAATGGAGAATAAGTGCCCCCTGACTGGGGAAATCATATAGAACAGAATAGAGAGCACAGCGCTGCCTTACTGGGAATCCCATAGAACAGAAAAAGAGAACACATGTTCCCCTGTATCGGGAACTCCCATAAACAGAAAGGAGAACAAAAAGCCCCCTGTATCAGGAAATCCCTTTGAACAAATGGGGAACCCCCCCCGTGTCCCTTTCGGAACTCCCATAAACAAATGGGAACACAGCCTCTCCTTACGGGAACCCCATTTGAAAAAAATGTTAGAACACAGCGTCCCCTGTCTGGGAACCCCATAGAACAGAATGGATAACACAGCGCTCCCCCTGTACTGGGAAACCACACCCATAGAAAAGAATAGAGATAACACAGCGCTCTCCTTACTGGGAAACTCCCATAGAACAGAATTTGAGAGAACACAGCGCTCCCCTGTACTGGGAACTCCCATAGAACAGAATGGAGAGAACACAGCGCTCGCTCCTGTCCCTGATAACTCCCATAGAACAGAATAGGGAACACAGCGCTCCCCTTTTCCTGGGAATTCCCATAGAACAGAATGGAGAACACAGCGTGTCCCTGTACTGGGAACTCCTATAGAACAGAATGGAAAACACAACGTGTCCCTGTACTGTGAACTCCCATAGAACAGAATGGAGAGAACACAGTGCTCCCCTGTACTGGGATCTCCAAGAACAGAATGGAGAGAACACAGTGCTCCCCTGTACTGGGAACTCCCCATAGAACAAATGGAGACACAGTGCCCCCTGTAAACTGGGAACTCCCATAGAAACAAAAGGAGAAGAACACAGTGCTCCCCCTTTGTCTTGGGAACTCTCATAGAACATAAATGGGGACCACAGCGCTCCCCTGTACTGGAACTCTCTCATAGAAACAGAAGGGAGAACACAGTTGCTAAACCTTTGCGGGAACTCCCATAGAATAGAGAATAGTGCACAAGCCTGACCGGCTCTCCATTCTGAGCCGTCACTTTGGGGGGCCCGTTCCTATGCAGGTGCCGGTACCAGACTTTGGTGGCATGTCCTATCGATGTGCCCTCAAAGTCTATGGAGGAAACATCCCTTTAAGGGAGATTTTGGGATTTCTTTTTGTGATAAAACAAAGCATTGCCATAAAACTGACCCTTCCCTCGGCAGCTGCGAGTTACAGAAGAAGACCTCTGGATCCGGTGTTATGGGCGGCTGTATCAGAAGCTGTGCTCCACGACTGGGGACATACCTATCGGAATCTTCCGCACCGAGACGCATGTGTTGCCCTCTTCAGAGGTATCTGCAGCTTATGCCTCTATGCCTTTATATAACTCTTTTGTGGCTATGGTGTAAGTGTGCAGAGGAAGATGCACCTAGGTGTCAGGTGTGATGGTATACGCCTACTGGTGGGTGTACTGGGATGATTAGTGTGTCGGTAGAGATGAACCACAGAGACACAGCAGCTTTGTGGCCTCAGCAGGCTTTTCTCATGGTACTATCTTCAGGCAATGCAGTTACACAATAGACGAGACTTTAAAGGGGTTGTCTCCCCTCAGAGTTTCATAGATGCATCTTGTCACTTCCTGGTCAGACTTTCTGTAATTAGCATACGAGCTCTGGGCATTCACTCTGTGTATTCAACTCAGTGTTTTCAGTCTGCTAACTAGTTTAGATTAGCTTAGAATCTTCTCTGAAACACTACCGTGTTTCCCCGATAGTAAGACAAACCCTCGATAGGTAAAGACGAGCGGTGTCTTAGGGGGTCGCCTAAATGTAAGACGTACCCCGAAAGTAAACGTACCAATAAACGTAAAAAATATAAGCCGGGGCTCAGGGGAATGTGAACGTCGCCTGATGTGAACGCTGAGCTCTGAAACTGGCTCGGCGACTCCACTGTTACAGAGGTACGGCTGATCTCCCCGCGGCTGTTCTACCGTAGATCCCCAGCTTCCCCCGCTGTTAAGAGAGCCGCCGCACTCCGACAGAAGCGCGGAGGAGCGCAGCAGCGCACAACAAGTCCCAGCCGGGACGCGGAAAGTAGGGTAACAGCGCGATTCACCCCTTGCCGCGGTGATTTTGCAGGAGACGTCCTCTACGGTACGAGCAGCTACGTCCTGGGCATTGGGCTGGGTGCCAGTTTTGACCCCCTGAGATCGCTGCCTCCCAACAACAGCCTTATTTACAGCAACTGCCATCTTTTTATGGAACAGAGTCAATACTGCATTTGTCACCTGCATTTTAACTCCTTAAACGACCGCCCACCGTCTTAGACACCGCTTGCGACATCGGGGTTTCCGGCGCCGCAATTGCGCTGGGATCGGGCGTATTACACAGCCTGATCCATGAGCAATGTCCTGCAGGCATCGGGGAGCGGAGGAAACCGCCGCTCCTCCGTTGCCTTAACCCCTTTGATTGCGGGGTGCTTTACCGCGGCGCAATCAAAGTGGATTCACCCTGCTCTGTCGGGTGATCGGAACGCCCCGGTCACCCGCAGAGCTCAGGGACCGGCCTGCACAGTCATCTCTGTACCTAGCGTGGCCCATGGACTGTCCTGTTATGAAGCCAGTGATTAGGACGCACTGTGTCTGTCCTAATACACTGCCTGTGTCCAGACTGACACAGATTAGTGTATTAGCATATATGAATATGCAAATACATTACTAAGTGTAAAAAAAAATGTAAAAAAAAAATGTTAACAGTTTTCTCACCTTATGGGAGTCCAAAAAAAGTACAAAAAAACCTACCGTAATAAAAAGTGGTAAAAAAAGAATAAAAAAAATAAATTTTAACTGTAAAATAAAAATAAATATTTAATAAAAAATAATTGTACATAAATTACACGCACAAAAAAACCCTACACATATTTGGTAACCACACGACCGTAATACCTGTAGAATTAATCTAACAAGTTAAGGGTGAAGTGTGAATGGTGTAAAAAAAGAATAAAAAATAAGAAAAATAGAAAACAAAAAAAAATAAAAATAAAATACTAGCAAATTATTTATAAAGTGTACTTAAACAATTCCCCCATAAAGTACAACTTTGTCTTGAATCAAACGAGCCTCATCCAACTCCTGCGTCATTGAAAAAATAAAAAAAGTTACAACTTGTTTAAATGCAAGGAGGCCAAAACTAAAAAAATGTTCTGGTCATTAAGTGCTTTTCAGGCGTTCGGCTTAAGGGGTTAAAGAGCTACATCTGCCTTCTCTTTAATAGTCAGCTGTACCTGCTATCTCATTAATAAAGAGATAAATTTCCCATCTCATTAATAAAGAGATACATTTGCCATCTCATTAATAAGGGCTGCATTGCCATCTCATTGCATAGAAACTTGCTGCAATTGCTGTGGTATACTGTATGGGGCTGTTACTCTATGGGAGACTGTGATCCGGAACCATAAGCAATGCTTATACCGTACGCTATATTTTTGCCCCTAGACATGAGCGCTTCCGGTTCCAGTGGTACCGGTACCGGTAAAAGGAAGAGCTACACCGTGGAGCAATAAAAAAGCGATGTTAAGAATCTGGGGCAAAAATGGTAGTGGAGTTCGCAAGAGAAAATGTTGGGATCACCGACTGTACAAAAATGGCGTGCAGATTTACACTAACCTGATTTAAAAAATTGGAGAGCGGAATGGCTAAAAAGCGCAAGATTGGATGTGTCGGCAACCAATGTATACAGACCTAGAAAGCCTGGTCCTCTGAGTTGGTTGCAAGACAGGAGAGCAAAGACATTGGTGTGACCAGGGCTCAGATTCGGGAATTCCCTTTCATGGCACCACAGTTTTGACATCCTCCCCTGAACAATTCAAGGCATCACAGCATCTGGGTGATAGCTTTCTTGAACGTTATGACCTGTCTTTGAGAAGATCCAACAACCCTCTTTAGCTGGAATATGTGAGATTGTTAAACGCTGCATTTGCCTACAAGAAGTTTGTGGATGGAACAATGACTTCCTCTAAATACAGTCTTTGCAATATGATCGCCATGGATGAAACTGCCGTGTTCACTGGGGCCAATCGGCTCAAAACACCAATTGATCAACGAGGTGCCTTCCTCAGTGTACGTTCCCTCCACCGCTTAATGAAAAGTGCACGTGTCACCTGCATTTTGGCGATTCGTCCTGGATGGCACTAAAGTAACAACCGCTACTCAATGCAAAGGGCAAGAAGGACAAGAAGAGCGGGTTTCTGGCATTTATGTGTTTGAAACTGAAAAAACAGCCTGGGCCACACAAGCTGTTATAAGGGAAGTGAATTGGATTTAATGCTGCCGCTGTTTTATGCGAGGGAACAAAAGAGGGATGCTGATCCTGAGGATGCAGCAGCACACACGCCACCGCCACCAAAAACATGAAAAACTTCCTTCATGAGCGGATAAATGAACCAATCATGATTCCTGCAGGGATGAACGGCTTTTCTCCCAACTCTGGACATCGCCATTAACAAGCCTTCAAGGACTATCTGCTGCGGAAATCATGACTACATTGAAAACCGAATGGAGAGAAATGTACGGGGAATTTTGTGAAGCCCCAACTGCCAGAGATTGTGAACTGGGTGAAGAATTCATGGAGTAAATCCTGCACCTCTTTTGAAAAAGCATGCAGCGGCTACCTACAAACCTCTCATTTCAGGACATGCCTTTGCTACCCCCATGAGAGATATGGGGCCAAAGATTCAGCAGGAAAATGGGGTCCCGAGAGTCCCCAAAAAAATCCACAGGAACCTCGATGGGATGTTTATGATGATTTCCGAAGATGATAATGGTTGTCATGGAAAAAATCTGTTTTTTTTTTCCCCGTAAAACATATTCAGACTGCTCGTTTTTTAAAATTTTTCATTGTTTTTACTTTTATACTGGGAAATACCGTCATGATACGGTTTTTAACAAGACATTCTTTTAAAAATTTTTGTGGTGTTTACCATACTGTTCAGGGGGTTAATAAATGTTATTTTTTTGGTTAAAACAAAAAAACTCCATTTTTTCAAAAATAAGGCATACCCCGAAGTAAGACATAGTGGGACTTTTGGGGGTAAAAAGAATTTAAACGCTGTCCTTTCTATGGGGAAACAGGGTAGCAGGGGGATTTATTTAAAGAAGCAGCAGTAATGACTGTTTTTTTGCCCTGAAATTTTCAGAAAAACACCAAACTCCACTCGGGCCGGGCCTTGACCGTGTGTTTACTTTCACTCCCTGCTTCAGATAAAAAAAAACAGCAGGGAAGAAAAGATTACACGGGTCTTTCACGGGGGAAAAACCAAATAGAAGCCAGGAAGGTGAAAAAATTTCATTTGTAGCTCCTTAAAAAAAAAGATGAACAAAGCAATGTTTTTGGGAAAAAAAGTCTTCATTTTTTTTTTTCCCAACATTTTGAAAGTTTTTCCTTTGTAGCGAGCCCAACCCCCTTTTTAAACGAGGATACATTTTCCTTTTCACTAATCACTTTCTGCAATTGTCCTCTAAACAAATGCCTTGCTGCCAAGCAGGGTTGCCTGTCCGCCCCATCTGGTGCTCTTCTAACCCCATAAAAAGGGGTTCCCCAAAACACTTCAGTAGATTTGGGCCAAGGGGGGTTCCTTGTTCCCCCTAAAAATTTTGTGGTTTTTGGGCAGCGGGCAAAGTAGACCTATAAATCGCTTTTCCCCTTTTTTCCCTTAAATTAGCCTCTCTTTACTGTCTTCTCAAGTCAGCCCCTCTCATTTTTTTCCCTTTTTCACTTACTTCCCCTTTAGTTTTCTCTCTTTTGTCCTGGCTTTTTGTGAGCACTGCCCCATCCAGCTGCTGCCGGGTGCCCCCGGGCTTCACCCCGGGCTACTGTGCAGACACCACTTTTTTTGGGGAAACTCCTTAAAGGGGAAATTCCCTTTTTTTAAATTGTTTATTTTTAAAGGGTTTTTTTCTCTAGGACTAATTTTTTTTTGGGTTATAGGGCTAAACAACTGAAATTTAATTTTAAACTTTTAATAAATGCTTTTTAAAAAAATGTTTCTAGCTGCCCTTTCGGGGGCAAAACCGGGGCAAAAAAACCTCATCTTCCCCTACCCTCTATCCACTGCAAACCACCCGACGTTCATTGATCACATGGCCTCCATGAACGTTTTGTAGGTGTGCTTTGAAGCCAGGTTCAGCTTAGAAACACCCCATTTAGGGGTGTTTGACCTGGGGAAAAGGGAACCATCTTACTCCCATTCACCTTTTCAGCCTTTTATTTAAAAAGTGAATAAAAGGAAAATAATTGGATGGGTGCGTCATTCTAACGAAGTGAATTCTTTTAGAATTTCGGGAAAACGTCGGTTCTGCATAAGTCGAACTTTGGGGAATTCCGGGAACGAAGCGCCCTTTTTTTTTGGTAAAATGGCCCCCGAGGGACATGGGGGTTAAAATGGGGCAAAGAACTCCTTTGGGGGGGGGAAAAAAGGAAGACCCTCAATGACAAATGCAGGGGATTTAAGCCAATCAGCAACCAGCGGGGTTCTGGACGTCCCGCCCTATAAATACGGAAAGCCATCCCTTAAAAACCTCACACTTGTCACTGTGTGCCTGTCAAAGCATCTATCTCTTTTCTGCTCCTGCAAAAATATTGAACTTATTTTAAAAAAAAACTCGTTTTTTTTCAGCACTGGGGGGGAAAAACCATCACAAGGGGGTGAAGCCAATTGTTATTTAACCCCGCGTTAAATTTTTTTGTTTTAGTTTGTGGGGTATTTTTCCCCCAAAGGGCCAGGGTTTTGGGGGTAAATTCCCGTCCCATATAAAGGGCCCAATTTAAAATCTGGGGGGTTCTTAGGGTTTTTTAATACCCAAGGGTTTAATTTTTCCTCCCTTATTGTGCGGTAATTTTTGGGGGGTGAGGGAAGGGGAGGATTTGTGGTTAATTTTTTCACTAAAATACAGGATGTCCCCCTTTTTTTTTTTTGCTCCCTGTAAAAACCTTTAATTTTTCAACAAAAAGGGGAAAAAAGCCGTGCTGGATAATTTTCTTTTATTTGTATCAAAGCCCTTTAAATTTTCAACTGGTTTTTTCTGTAAAGGGTATTTTATACCCAAGGGTTAAAATTTTAAACCCCTTTAAATTTTGCGGGAATATGGAGGGTGAGGGAAAGGGGAGGAAGGGGGGAGGAGCTGATGGGATAATATTTTTTTTACGGGGCATGACTGGGTGGTAGGGTAGGAGGCAAATGGCGCTAGAAAGATTTCAATAGTGAGGGAAGGGGGGAATAATACTTTAAAAAGCCCCGTTACTCACAAGAAAGGGGGAAAATTTTATCCCCCCTTTTGCCCACTTTTTGTCCCAATTTTTGTCATATTACATCATATCACTTTTTTAAAATTTTTCACTTAAAAAAAATAGCAAATTTTCAAAAAAATTTGGGAAAAAACACCTAGGGCCCCCAATTATACCCTGCAAAGGGAGTTCACTGATGCTGCTGCCACATCAGTGTGCACCTATGCTCATTTTTTTTCAAAAAAATATTGTTTTCTTGCATGCCCAATAACTCTCCGTTTGTAACTAGAGGACAGATGTAAGTCGGAACATTGTAAGTCGGGGGCGACCTGTAGTAGCTAATGTGCATAGAGCAACCAGGGTTTAAAGGGCCCCCAAGTTTTTCTAGATTTAAAAACCCCACCTGTGCGAATACGGGTTTTTCCCCCACCATTGGGTGACATAGACAAAAAGGAGCCTGCACCCCATACTTAGGCTTGCTCCGAATGGTTTACATCCTTTCAACCATCTTTCTGTTCTTTCTTGCTCTTCCAGTCCCAGGTCTCTATCAGCGTAGAAGACTATGAAGACACTAGAGAGAGCCGCTGGGGAGACACCATCCAGAGCCGTGGCCCACATCGTAACTCTACGTCCAGTGACCAGTCCGAGCATCCACTACTGCGCAGGAAGAGCATGCAGTGGGCTCGGAGGTTGTCTCGTAAAGGAGCAAGGCAGCCGGGGAAGTCGGCGTCGGAGAAGATTAGCCAGCAGAGAATGAGTCTATATAGACGCTCAGAACGGCAGGAACTCAACGCTTTGGTGAAGACCAGGATGAAACATCTGGGCCTCTCCACTGCAGAGTATAGTATGTGACTGAATTGTCTACTAGTGATGGAAACAGAAGGCTAAGTGACATGGGGGTGATGTACACAAGAGGGGAGACATGAGGATTATTACTCCCACAATAGGGTGACCCATACATTAGGGAGGGGTTATGTGAGATGGATACTCCACCTCCTACCATAGGGAAACACAGACTGATAGGAGGAAATAAGTGAGATGGAGTCTGCTCCTCCCAGCACAGGGTGATGTATACAGGAGGGAGGAGTTATTTGTCATGGTTGAAATGGAGCCTTTCCCTCCCAAAACAGGGTGACACAGGCAATAGGGAGGAGCTATGTAACATGAAGTCAGCTCCTCCCACAACAGGGTGGCACAGACAAAAGGGAGGAGAAATGTTATATGGATAATGCTACTCCCACCACAGGGTGACACAATCATAAGGGAGGAGCTATGTGATATGGAGTCTGCTTCTCCCACCACAGGGTGATGCAGGCAATAGGGAGGAGCTATGTAACATGAAGTCTGCTCCTCCTACCCCACCGTGACACAGACAGGAGGGAGGAGATATGTGACATGGATTCTGCTCCTCCCACCACAGGGCGATGCAGGCAATAGGGAGGAGCTATGTAACATGAAGTCTGCTCCTCCTACCCCTCCGTGACACAGACAGGAGGGAGGAGCTATGTGACATGGATTCTGCTCCTCCCATCACATGGTGACACAGACATAAGGGAGGAGCTATGTAACATGAAGTCTGCTCCTCTCACCACAGGGTGACACAGACATGAGGGAGGAGCTATATGATATAGACCTTGCTCCTCCCACTACAGGGTAACACAGACATAAGGGAGGAGCTAATGTAAGGGAATCTGCTCCTCCACCACAGGGTACCGGGCAAAGGGAGGGCTTAAAATGAAGTTTGCTTCTCCCCACCTGTACCACGGGGACAAGGGGAAGTAATCTTGTCCATATCTTTCCCCTCCACCCGGGGGTGGCCAATAGTGGGAGTTTTTCTGAAAAGTTCTCCTCCCCACCGACATAAAGCCAGGGGCAGTAGGGTGACTTGGGATTTGTTTTGTCCTATTCACTTATCTCTTCCTTGTCCTAAGCAGCAGGGCTCCGGAGGTTGGACCTTCATCAATAAATTATTAACTTACTGACCTATCACCTTTGTTCCCATTTCCCTTGAAATAATTTTTCACATCACAGATACAAGTCAGGTTGGGTGGGACCATCAATGTTGATTTGGATCCAACACTGAACCATCACTGCACTGACAGGAAGTGTTGTCATGAGGACATAAAAGAGCAATTATATATCCCCCCCCCATATGGAAAAATCAGTCCACTCTACACCTCTTTCCGCCCCCTTTTCTGCCTGGAATAAAGTTGCGCCCTACACAGCACTGGATTTTGGTCACAATTTCAGCGGATTCAGTATTTAGAATCTGCTGAAAATCCGATTGTAACCTGTGCCCCATAGACCTCAATAGAAAATCCATGCTGTAATCTATTGAGATTGACGTTGGATTCCTTTATATTCAGTGGGTTTTGGACGGCGTTTTAACATTGCTGTGTAGATATAGCCTAGTATGAGAGCTCTTATTGTACACTGTTCTGCAATATAGTGTTATTGAAGTACAGTCGGGCTCAGACTGGCCCACAGGGGAATAGGGAAAACCCCCGGTGGGTCCCTGAGCATGGTAGACCTGGAGTTGCTTGTTATCTGTATACACATCCTTGGAAGAGGCAGTAAAGCAGAGAAAGAGAGCCAAAAAGCAAGAGGTAGAGCATAGGAAGCAGGTACTGTACAATCATTTACAGTAGCTGTAGGGTGGGCCCCTAAAATAAACTCCACTGGTGAGCCCAGACACAGTTAAACTGGTGGGCCCCTAGAATCAACGCCCTCAACACCCCAGTCCAACACTGTGTACAGTGTACATGCGATCAAGTCCTTTTCTGGGATTTAAAGTTAAAAAAAAATTATAGCTCAAAACACCTCCTTTTGCCATTTTTCAAATAATAAAAAAAGTAACACATAGGGCGACATGTACTGTATGAACGGGGCTGAGCCAGAAAACTGGTGTCTTCTCAGCCCGATATCCAGTGCAGCCCCGTTTTCTATAGTTTGAAATCTCCCATACGCCAATATCAGGTGCGAGACAGAGCCCCTGTGCACTTTATAATGCGCCTGATTTGGGGGGGGGGGGGTGCGGGAGGCGGGGCGCACTAGAACCATATGAAGCTGTAGATTTAAAGCTTTGCTACGGCATTTCTGGTCGCATTACAGCTGGAACAGGTAGAGCACTTTCAAAGTGGTTTACCTGAGCCAGAAATGTCGGCGGAGCGCTAGAATGCGCCTGATTTATGACTCGCTGTAGAGCAGGTTCATAGATCAGGCGCATTCTACACCATTATAATGCGCACAAAAATTGGCGTCTAAACGCCAAAAATGTCGCCCATAATTGTAATTGCTGCATCTGTAAAAGTGGGACCTATTTAAATATATATTATCTATTGCACATGGTGAACACCGTGGAAAAAAAATACTCAATTTAAGTTTTTTTTTTTTTACGGTCACCTCATATCCCCAAACTGGAACAAAAAGTGATCAAAAGCCCAAATGTATTCCAAAATGAGACCAATAAAAAACTACACTTTAACCAGCAAAAAACTAGCCCTCACTCAGGTTCATAGATGGAAAAATGGAAAAGTTATTGGTCACAGAAAACGGTGCTGTAGCACAAATTTAAAGTACTAAAACACTGAAAACTCTACATATTTGGTATTGCCGAAATCATACCAACCTGCAGGATACAGATAAGGGCTTGTTCACACAGAGTTTTCAGTCCGTGTTACAAGCGCTTTTTTAGATCTGTCTCGGGGACCGACAGGACAGCCCCAGAGATGGATCTAAACAATTAGCAGTGAGATTATCACTGTGGGCTATAAGAAACACGCAGCGGCGTTCACATGAGAGATCGCCGCTGCGTGTTCCCCAGCTTCGTCTTTGAAAGAATTGACTTTCAAGGATGGAGCCAGCAGGCAGGAAGGGAACACGCAGCGGTGATCTCTCATGTGAACGCCGCTGCGTCTTCCTCATAGCCCGCAGTGATAATCTCACTGCTAATTGTTTAGATCCATCTCTGGGTCTGTCCTGTCGGTCCCCGAGACAGATCTAAAAAAGCGCTTGTAACACGGACTGAAAACTCTGTGTGAACAAGCCCTAACATGTCACTTACTGTGAACGCCATAAAAACGAAACCCCTGCATAAATAGCACAATTGTGGTTTTTGTTTTCACATTCCACCCCACCAAGGATGTGTTTGGCTTTCCAGTACGATACTTCATATAATAATTAAAGGGGTTTTGCCACAATCTCATTTCATACCTCCTGCATCCAGCTCTTCAACTCTGTGTGCTCAGAAGGGGGCGTGTGATTTGTTTGAATTGCATATCATATGACCCGGCAGGATGACATCACCAGGCCTGTCCTCACTGTAGTCAAAGAAAGGTCTGATATGTATAAAGCTGTGAGTAGCTGAGAGGTAAAGTTTTTACCTCACAGCACAAGGGTCCTAGGTTCAAATCCCTGCAGTAACCAAACCTGTGTTTTTTTTCTTTCTTTATCAATGCACAGACCTCATTGAGGTTTCTTTTTTATTTATTTGCACTGTTTGACTAATTACTAAGGAGAACAGAAGACAGGAGTGGAATGACAAGACCTGGCGTTTGAACACTCAGTAGCTGCCTGAGAGGAGAGGTGATGTCTGAGCATGTGCGACCAGGACTGAGGAGCTCTCAGCCCTGGTCGTATCCCCTGGAGACGAGCTGTAAACAGTGGATCACTTAGGGAGCAGCTAAAACAAAAACGGTGCAGAATGTTCAATAATAATAATGAATGGTGAAAGTGTTTATTATTTAGTTTGCAAGTTTCCCAGATCAATTTTACTTCGTGGCAAAACCCCTTTAAAGGGTAGCATTAAAAAGTACATTTTGTCCGGCAAAAAACAAGCCCTGTGTAGACGGACAAATAAAAAGTTATGACTTTTGAAAGATGGGCAGGAAAAAGAAATATGATGTAGACAAAGATCCTATGACGGGAATGGGCTAAAGATTAAAAAAAAGAGCATGCACGTATCTGACCTATTTAGATTAAAGTAACAAGATGCTCGAGGGTGAACATTCTCTGTAGGGCACTTTAGTGACAATCTGCCAAATTCATATTTAGAAAGTTTGGGTTTCCCAGACTGCCGGTATTTCCGTGTAGTTGCTGTCGCCAGCAGTGTGGAGTTCTGATGTGTCCTGATTTCATCTTGTTCCCGATGGTCTTGCATTGTCTAGCTTAGTTATCAGCAGATGTTCCCCCCCCTCGTCTCATCACATTATGTGCTGCTTAGAGATCTTCCTCCTCTTTACAGTTTCCCATTGATCCTCTGCACAGTCCCCTGCTTCGCTCTTGTATTCTATATTCCCTCTTGTCTCAGCGTTGTGCTTTCTGCTCCTTGTGGTTTCTCGCTATCTCAGTGGATCTCCAGAGGAGCCGTGCCAGGCTGGCTCCTCTTAATGTCTCCTGTCCTGTGACTTCATTGTCGACCTGTCGCTGTCCCATTTCTGTTCTGTCTGTTTCACCTTCTTTTCCTTGGTCTGACACTTAAGGTCTCTTGCATAGTAATTTGAGGACCAGCAGTAAGAGCAATTCTTCTCCCAGTTAATAGGAACATCACTGGTAAATTGATTTCCTCTAAAAGACATTCAAAAGTGTAATTTCTTGGTATATCACTCCCACCAGGGCTCTGTACAAAGTTTTCTCTATACCCTGCATGAGGTTTCTTCCATGTTTGTTGTTGTTATATACTGGGTAGTGCACTATGTATGACCTGCCAAAGGGAGTTGGGGATAGGAAGTGATCCCATATGTACAACTTATGTATTACTACCTCTATGTACAAGAATATAACTACTATAATACTGCTCCTATGTACAAGAATATAACTACCATACTATAATACTGCTCCTATATACAAGAATATAACTACTATAATACTGCTCCTACATACAGGGATATAACTACTATAATACTGCTCCTATATACAAGAATATAACTACTATAATACTGCTCCTATGTACAAGAATATAACTACTATAATACTGCCCATAGTACAAGAATATAACTACTATAATACTGCTCCTATATACAACAATATAACTACTATAATACTGGCTACTATGTACAGGATATAACTACTATAATACTGCTCCTACTGTAAAGAATATAACTACTATAATACTGCCCTCATGTACAAGAATATAACTACTTAAATATTGCCCCTTTGTACAATATTATAACTTCTATATTACTGCCACTTTGTTCAAGAAAATAACACTATTATACTGCCCCCCTATGTACAAGAATATAACTACTATAATACTGCTCCCTATGTACAAGAAATATAACTACTATGATACTGCCCCCCTATGTACAAGAATATAACTACTATAATACTGCCTCATATGTACAAGAATATAACTACTGATATATACGCCTCCTATGTACAAGAATAGTAACTACTCATAATACTGCCCTCTATGTACAAGAATATAACTACTATAATATTGCCCCCTATGTACAAGAATATAACTACTATAATACTGCCCTCTATGTACAAAAATATAACTACTATGATACTGCCCCCCTATGTACAAGAATATAACTACTATAATACTGCTCCCTATGTACAAGAAATATAACTACTATGATACTGCCCCCCTATGTACAAGAATATAACTACTATAATACTGCCTCCTATGTACAAGAATATAACTACTATAATACTGCCCCTATGTACAAGAATATAACTACTATAATACTACCCCCTATGTACAAGAATATAACTACTATAATACTACCCCCTATGTACAAGAATATAACTACTATAATACCCCTCCCTATGTACAAGAATATAACTACTATAATACTGCTCCCTATGTACAAGAATATAACTACTATAACACTTCCCCCTATGTACAAGAATATAACTACTATAATACTGCTCATTTGTACATTAATATAACTACGATAATACTGGCCTTATGCACAAAAATATAACTACTCTAATACTGCCCCCCATGTACAAGAATATAACTGCTATAATACTGCCCTCTACGTACAAGAATATAACTACTATAATACTGCCTCCTATGTACAAGAAATGTAACATACTATAATATGCCTCCTTTGTACATTAATATAACTACTATAATACTGGCCTTATGCACAAAAATATAACTACTCTAATACTGCCCCCCATGTACAAGAATATAACTACTATAATACTGCCTCCTATGTACAAGAATATAACTGCTATAATACTGCCATCTATGTACAAGAATATAAACTATAAATACTGCCATCCTATGTACAAGAAGTGTAACTACTGTAATACTACCTCCTATGTACAAGAATATAACTACTATAATACTGCCTCCTATGTACAAGAATATAACTACTATAATACTGCCTCTTATGTACAAGAATATAACTACTATAATACTGCCCCCTATGTACAATAATATAACTACTATAATACTGCCTCCTATGTACAAGACTATAGCTACTATAATACTGCCTCCTATGTACAAGAATATAACTACTATAATACTGCCTCCTATGTACAAGAATATAACTACTATAATACTGCCCCCTATGTACAAGAATATAACTACTATAATACTGCTTCCTATGTACAAGAATATAACTACTATAATACTGCCCCCTATGTACAAGAATATAACTACTATAATACTGCCTCCTATGTACAAGAATATAACTACTATAATACTGGCCTTATTCACAAAAATATAACTACTCTAATACTGCCCCCCATGTACAAGAATATAACTACTATAATACTGCCTCTATGTACAAGAATAGAACTACTATAATACTGCCTCTATGTACAAGAATAGAACTACTATAATACTGCCTTCTATGTACAAGAATATAACTACTATAATACTGCCTTCTATGTACAAGAATATAACTACTATAATACTGCTATGTACAAGAATATAACTACTATAATACTGCCTCCTATGTATAAGAGTGTAACTACTATAATACTGCCTCCTATGTACAAGAATGTAACTACTATAATACTCCCCCCTGTGGCGGAGAATAGCTGTATAATAAACCTACCATATACTGTTTTGCAGTTACCTCATACGTCCGGATCCACTGACACTTGCTCCTAACAATGCCCGTAAGGCCAGTGTGACGCGATCTGAAGGTCTGATATTTGATACAAAGGACAGCACTCATCTATGATGCCTCCTCACCTTGAGGGGGAGATCTGAAGATAATGTGTATCAGAGACACCTCAAGGGAGCTGAAGAGTTGATGTCCATCTTGACCGCATTTCCACGTCCCACCAAATCGCGGCCATCCGTGCACAAGGCTTCCTGCTTTCCATTTCCTGTGGCTTTCTTCAGTTCCTTCTAGACCATTCATTTACTCCTCCGGTCCCAGGGTAGTTTTTTGGAGGACACATTTTGCCAAGGAGGACGGAGCAGTCTGGAATGGAAGGAGTTTAGAATTGGGAGGTCCTATATCTTGACCATCCAGTTATCAGACAAGCCAAGTATGCTCAGGTGTAATATTGCACAGCCAAAGGAATTCCAGAAGTTTTTTACTGTTTAGAGTATAAATGCTGATAAAAAATATGGTGGAAGGGGTTCTGCTATACGTAGTACATCATAGCTGCCAATAGTCCCAGTTTTGATGTGACAATCCCTCGAATTGGACAGCAAAAGGGGTGTGGTATATGTAAACCTTGCCAAGAAGTTGGCAATTCTTTGCATCTTAAGTCAGTTTTATGGGTGAGGCTTAAAAGGGTTTTGCCAAGAAGTGAGTTCCTTACCTCTTATCTGCTCAGGAGAGAAGATTAACTCAGCATGCTGAGTCACGGGGGAGAGTGAGGGAGGCTGAGAGAGAGCCAGGGAGCAGGGAGGGTCAGCAATGTTTACTCAAATAATTATGTTACAACCAGTGGATTCTCTATACAAAGGACACCGACTCATTCACTTATTTTTCTCCCCAGTCCCTTGCAAGTTCCTTCATGTTCCCTGTGATCAGATATGAAGTGTAGACAACGCAAGCCCGGCCAGATCAGCTCCTCTCAGTGTCCTGGTCGTAGCTAATGTAAACAGTCAGGAAACTAAGGGCATCTAAGTCAGGCTGTAGCTCTCAGAGGCTTCACTTGTTGTAATCACATATATTTAGAAAAGTGATTAAATACCCATTTTGGAGGATCCCACGTCAACATTAGATCGTGGCAAAACCCCTTTAAATGTCCCAATTTTGGAAAGTACGAGTACACGATGGCTTACGTTCCATCTGCATGGTTATTACAGTTCCCTCTGTTATTGTGGGTTTCCCCACAGGAACTCATTTTTTCCCCTCTGTATAAAAATCTACTGGTGAACTATTTAAAGGCGATCACCATTTGCTACAAAATGTCCCCTCTCCCCCAAAAATAAAAGCCCCTCCTTCTGTCTATATAGTTCCCGCACTTTCCTCTACTTGTTTTTATTATTTTATAAACTGGTGCATGATTTCCTGCGCAATATTCTTCTACTTCCTGTTTCTGGAGTGGGAGTGTCTTGTGTAGCAGATAGGACTTCCTGTGGTGGTCACTCAGACAGAATGTAGCAATTAGTATTGATCTAATGGATTTATTGCCTGGGGATCTGTGACTGAGATATGTAATTAAAGCAGGGGGTGTCTAACTTATTTTCACCGAGGGCCACCTTAGCATCATGGTTGTCTTCAGATGGCCATTGGAGGGTCTTAACGGGTGGTAAGAGTCGTGACGTGAACAGAGCGATGTAGTGGTGATGCTGGAGCTCCAAATCCAAGATGGCACCCGCTCCCTGTGCCTGCTCCACCGCCCATGCCAAGAGCTGGTTGTGTCCTCTGTGGAAAGTGTCCTCCTGCTTCCAGACCTTATCCATCCCTACTCACCGTGTCTATGCTCCTGCAGGTCTCATGAAATGATGCGGTGGGAGGGTGGGGAGTTAATTTGGCCCCTAGGCCTTGAGTTGCTATGTATGAGTTCTAAGGAATTTCTTGAAAATTTAAATATATACAAAAATGGGGCATTACTTACTGAAAATTCATCTCATGAGTCAAGATTTTCAATTATTACACTCCTATGGAACCTAAAGCCACCAGTGGTGCTCGGAAGATGATTAAAGAGGTGGTACAAGATCAGTAAAACACAGCTGCTTTCTTTCTTCTAGGAACAGTGCCACCCCTGTCTACTGGTTGTGTCTGGTATTGCAGCCCAGCTTAATTGAAATGAATGGGCCCTTTTCCTATACTATACAAGCTTTTAAACAAGTGGACTGGGCTGTGATTTAACTACTATTATAGCACCTAATTTAAAGGAATTGTCCACTTTCAAAAAAATTGACAGAGAAGGCCATGACTATGATACAGCAAAGATCATTAAAGGGGTGGTACAGGATCAGTAAAACACAGCTGCTTTCTTTCTTCCAGGAACAGTGCCACCCCTGTCTACTGGTTGTGTCTGGTGTTGCAGCCCAGCTTGATTGAAATGAATGGGCCCTTTTCTTATACTATACAAGCTTTTAAACAAGTGGACTGGGCTGTAATTTGTTAACTACTATTATAGCACCAAATTTAAAGGAATTGTCCACTTACAAAAAATTAACTTAGAAGGCCATGACTATGATACAGCAAAGTAATTTGGCCTGAAACAAGCCATTCTTGGTCTTCTTTGGTCTAGATAGAAGTATATGATTTGCAGAACTTGTGTTGTTTGTAGGGAAGGTCTATCTTATTATATATAGAGTGAAATCTATTAAATATATATTTTTTCATTAACTCTGCAATAAAATAGTCTTATATTTCAATTGGGTATGTAACAGAACCGGTAACTGGAATCGAGGGTTCAGGTAAACCTGGCTTCAGACTGGGTTCTTTCGGCCCACCAGAGGACATATTTCTGGAGGCCCACCCTCCATGTGTACAGAACATGTGCATTATGAACATTGTAGGTCATTTTTGTCTTCTCCAGGGACCCATTATTGTGCCGGAGCCCGGGCCTAGTAGAGAATCTTCTTCTATTATGTTGGCGGGCTGATCTGACCATGGGTAAAGAGGTTGCCCCCATGCATACATATTTAAACCAATGGGCTCATTGAGTTTTTGGTTACATGATGGTCCTCATCTGGACATTTGGGAAAAAATAATTGTTTGTCTATGTTCAGCTTTAGCAGTGCCAATTGTTGATTTGTCTCTTTGTCCCCTTGTACTGGACTGTGTCACTTGTCTCGGTGCCATGTGTCAAGGTATAGCGTTGCCGGTCTATATGTATCTTCTGTCACCGAGGTGCCAAGTGCTAAATCTGAATGTCTACTCTAGTGGTCTTGCACTTTGTTTCATGTACAGCCCTAGAGGTATCATGCCATAATTCCTATGTAGAAAGACTAGGTCTACTGAAAAATCCAGATCAGAGGTCTCCCAACCTTTCACCAAGTTCACGTGGTCAGTAAAGTACTGCAGTTCTTGACCTTAGCCAATTATAAGTAGGTGTTATGGCCTCATGGCCCCTTCCCGTATAGACAAGGAGTTTGATCTCCAAGATAGGTCAGATCTTGGGTGTGGGCCGCACTTGATTGGCCAAGGTTCTTGTATAATGCCCTGCAAAGGCAATTTGCCTGGCCTAGAAAATGTCTCCCCCTAAAGTGCCTCCTAGGAGACCAGAAGTGGTGTACCATCTACAACTTACTAGAAGGTTTCTAAATCAAGTATGGTTATGGGATTGGTCTCTATTAAACCAAATGGATAGAGGAAATTACATAGGTCCTAAAAATCTGTAAGTCCAGGACTCTTCTTAAAGGGGTTTTCTCTCCATGCAGTTTCACAGAGCCAATGCCAGCTTTAGACACACTTCCTGGTCAGGCTGTGGGCAGGTCTCTAGCAGTGATTGACATATCAGCTCTGCTATTTCTAGCTTTTCCTGTTACAGTTACATGACTGTGGGAGGGTTATAATGTGTAGTACACAAGGCTACAGAGTTCTGAAGAGTGAAAGCTTTTCATTTAGTTAAGAAAACAAACTCTGTTGCTAGAAATAAGATTCAGCAGGGAGTGACTCACCATGGTTGAACTGAGGGAGTGACAGCAGCTTAAATCAATCAGATAAAAAAAGGAGAGAGGTGGGGAAACTTGTGTACTGTAAGAGAAGATACAATCTTGTTTATCTCCTGACCAAAGGAAAATAAATACAGCAATGTATTTGGTAATAGTCTTCATTTACATTTCCCTACATGTTAAAAGTGAATCATTGTGGTGAGAAAACCCCTTTAAGGGGAACTGTGTTGCTAATAACCAGAGGGAGTGGAACTGGTTAAAAGGTCATAGAAAGGGCTTGGAGAAGAACACAAATGGCAAACACTTCTGTCCGTGGTCGGGAACTTGACATTGTTTTGCCACCCAATATTCTATTCTACTGAATGGCTAAGAGGCTGGGCATTGGCTGCAAGATTTTCTGTTAGGTGGCAAGTACCTGTAAGTTTAGGAACCCTTCATAGAGGAGATCCCAAAGGTGACCGGACTCATTTCTAACAAAACACTGAGAAGAAGGGCATTGACCACCTCCTCTTTTTAGGGAAAAATAAGAAGAATTGGGGTCCAAGATTCAGATTCCTATCTGATGAAGGGGGTTTGGGAAACTGCCCCAAATTTTTAAAAGGTAACAAACACTGGCCCCTTCTGTCCTGGGTTGCAAAATTTGCCATTGTTTTGCTACTCTTTCTATTTCAACAAATGATTGAAAAAAGGGGGTTGTTCTCTCTTTTTCCCATGAGGTGACAAGAATCTGTAGGTCCAAACCCCTGTCCAGAAGAGATGCCAAATTTGATATTTTATGTTTGAGTGGACATTTGTTGGTCCCATCTTGTTTACTGTTATGTGGCAAGAACATGTAGGTCCAAGTCCGGGATCCCTCTTTAGAGGAACTGCCTTGTTTTCAGGTGGAGACAAATATCAGGCTCTTTTGTCCCGGGTGGGAAAACTTGATATTGTTTTGTCACCCACGTCAAAATTTTTTTCTACTAATGGCAAAGGCTGGGGATTGGTTTGCATACAGATGTTTTTGCTTTGGTGGCAAGTATCTGTAAGTTTAGGAACCCTTCATAGAGGAGATCCCAAAGGTGACCGGACTCATTTCTAACAAAACACTGAGAAGAAGGGCATTGACCACCTCCTCTTTGCTAGGAAAGATAAGAAGAACTGGGAGGTCCAAGATTCAGATTCCTATCTAGATGAAGGGGGGTTGGAATCTGCCCAATGGTCATTAAAAGGGTAACAAACACTGGCCCCTTCTATCCTGGGTGGCAAAATTTGCCATTGTTTTGCTACTCATGTGCCCACTTCCTATTTCATCGAATGAATGAACCAAACCCCCTTCATATAGGGAATTGTTCTCATCCCTTTTCCCATGAGGTGTCGCCATGAGGTGACAAGAACCTGTAGGTCCAAACCTCTCTCCAGAAGAGATGGCAAATTTGACATGTTTTGTTTGAGTGGACATTTGTTGGTCCCATCTTGTTTACTGTTATGTGGCAAGAACGTGTAGGTCCAAGTCCGGGATCCCTCTCTAGAGCAACTGCTTTGTCTAAAGTGGAGACAAATATCAAGCTCTTATGTCCCGGGTGGGAAAACATGATATTGTTTTGTCACCCACGTAACCTCTCTCTACCAATTGATTTTGGGCATTAATTTCAACTTCTTTTCTGTTAGGTGACAAGAACCTGTAGGTGCCCTCAGTCCTGGATGGCTTTAGCATATTGGTGGTCTAAGTTTAATTTTTGCTTTTGGTCCACTCCCTCCTATATGCACCACTGGTAAGCTGGCACTCTAGGGGGCTATTTGGGTCGGTGTAATTTTACCCTGTAGTACAGCATTATTATAAGGGCATATGTAGAATATGGTCATCTAGAGGGGCATTTACTAATACGTTGCTATTGTCCAACATCTTCTCAGAAACAAGAGGGTAAGGGAGGCAAGTTGGCTTGGCCTAAGAACTTGAACGTTCATTAACTGCTGGTTGGGGATCACTGGTCTGGACAGTCCTAGAGATTGCTGGAAATTTTTTAGTGTTCAATCAATGTAAAGGGATAAATATCCCAGTCTATATCACTGTGACGAAGGACTGTAAAATAAAGACAAATGGATACAAGCAATTGTGTCTTCTCTTTATTCATTACATGCACATTGACCTCAGATTTGTTGGGGTGCTCTTACTCACTTGGCCAGACACCTGTTAAAGCAAATATTCTCATTTCTGTGGTGATTTTTAGTGTTCAAGGGTGTGTATAAAATAAGAGGATACTGTAGGGCTCAGTCCTGATTGGATCCATTCCTGTTGCTTTCAGTAGGTGTAGAACTATCCTGCAATGCAATTAACTCTTAACTTATAAGGGGAATGGAACAGCTTAGTTATGAGGAGAGGTTAGTAGAACTGAACTTATTTAGTCTTGAGTAAAGACGGCCTCGGGGGGGACATGATTAATTTAAATAAATAAATTGTCCCTACAGAAAGTGTGGGGAAAAATTATTTCATGTAAAGTCCTCTCAAAAGACAAGAGGACATTCCCTTCGGCTGGAGAGAAAAGGATTTAATCTCCAGAGGAGAAAAGCGTTCTTCACTGTAAGAACTGTAAATCTGCGGAATAGCTGCCTGAGGAGCTGGCCACAGCAGGAACAGGTGAGGGTTTCAAGAAAGGCTTAGATAACTACCTGAAACTAAAGAATATTACTACATGTAAAATTCTGGATCCTGCCTGGTGACGGCTTTGGGGTCAGAGATGGGGTCTCCCCTGGAGCAGATTGGTTCTTGCCTTTTGGGTTTCAGGGCATTCACCAGTGGGGAGGCTGGGCTTGAAATCCTTGTCTCCCTCCCTTCACCCACTTTTTCCCCATCCTTGGTTGAACTTGATGGACACCTATCTTTTTTCAACCGTACTAACTATGTAACTGAGGGTGTGGGAAACTATCCTGGGTGCCACAATCCAAAATGGCGGCCAATAGCATCCTTGCGATGGGGCCTACTCTGTGAGCCAACCAATGTTGTTAGGCAATGTACACTTTTCAAAAATGAAATTGCAACACCAAGAAGGAAAAGTCTTGGAATTCTGGAAATCACATAATGGATAGACATGTTAATGGACAGAAAGACATGTTAATGGAAGGACAGACATGGTAATGGACAGATAGACATGTTAATGATATGCAAATGGTAAAAAAATTGAAACAGAATATTCAAAACATCTTGATTTATTCAGTATGAAGTATGAGCGCCATGTACATAAATCCCCGCACTTCCACGCCTCGGCTGCTATCAGTGAGGTGTTGGGGTTCAGGGGTACACCGCGTGACTACTTCTGTCCAAATTGAACACTGATTGCTGGCGTGAAGAAATTACACCAAAACACAGAGAGCTGGTATGACCTCTCCTCCTCAGTGAGTAGCAGGTGCAGACTGAATCAGCCTTTATTACAATACAATGGGTTTACAAATTGCTTTCAGGGGCGTGGATAAGTTCCTTTGTTTCTTGCATCCATCAGGAATGTGGCACTAGTTGATTGGTTCTCCAGATATGGCCATGGTTTCCACCAAGGCCCATGCTGTCACATAGTGGGGAGTTGTCCAGGAAGCAGGCGCCATCTTGGAGTATCTCTGCTGTTCAGCTAAGCTTACATATGTGTAATAATGTTTTGCACCACAAACCTTATTAGAAAAACATTATAAAAATTTATGTTTTCCTTCACAGAGGTTATTAATAGTTGTCTGAGGAACGTTCTGCCGTGCTGAATCCACCTGGACAAATCATAAAGATGGTCTGCTGGCAGATCCTCTGCATTGCCGACCAATGATTTCACAGATGTGCTTGATGGGAGACAAGTCCGGAGATGCTGCAGGCCATGGTAGCCCATTTAGGACACTCAGGCTACTCCTAGTACCACCAATAAACGAGCTCCTCAACAGGGAGGAGCTCACCAATGCTGGACAGGGCTTGGAGCAATCATATAAGAGAAACTTGTATACACTAGCAGTAGATAGAATGTTCTTTATCTCCTGAACAAAGCAAAATCAGAACAGCAATGTAAGGCATATCAGGGGAATTAGATTAAATAAATGCTCAAGCGAAATGGGGCTATGATGTAGCATATTGCATTGATAAATTATATTCTTTTGGGGGATAATTTAAATTGGATAAGTGAAAGGGGTTTTCTCACTAGAGTGATTAGCTCTCAAGATGTAGGGACCAGTAATTCAAGACTTTTTCTAAATACATTGCTCTTGACATTTGTCTGATCAGGAGATTTTATCTGCTCTGAGTGCACACCTAAATGTCTCTAGGTTAACATCCATATCTCCCTTTCTGTTGAGAGCAGGGAGTGATGTCACCATGGTCAGGTGGAGCAGAGTCTTTAACAAGATTAAGATGTTTACAGATAAGCCATTGTTTTCACTCCTCAGATATCTTGAAGCTTTGTTTACTGAAGATTAAATCTCCTGCACTTATGTCTTTATAATGTCTCAGCTAGTGAAGCTAAATATGTTAATCACTGCTATAGAATCACCCACAGTGTGAGTCTGAAGCTGCTTGTGGCTTGTGAAACAGCGTGGTGAGAAAACCCCTTTGAAGTGTAATACTGTATTTAGAATTGCATTACTGCTATACTTATTATATGTAGAAATCTGAGGCTGTTGGTGCACATTTTGGTTTAATTGTGGGAGCCCATGTATCACATCAAGGTAATTGCATCAAATGAGAACCTTTACAACTAGAATCACCTCTTCTAGGGCCAAGGCCTCCAGTCTATTTAGGGCAGGAAGCCCCAGCTGTACTTTACTAGGGCATAAGGGTGGAGTCCGTGACTAAGATGGAGGCAGCCACGGCTCCAAATGTTCTATTCAAGACTCGCTGAGCTCTTGAAGGAAGCCGGGGTGCAAGCAACCAATAGCCCCTTTGTCAGAGTCTTCCTGCCCACATGGAGACTTCCTACGGGTCCCCAGTTCTCAGTTTCCGATGCACTTGGTCTTGAGAGGATGAAAGACTGAGGAGATGCATCGAGAGATGAAAAATGATGCAGCAAGTAAAAGCTCTGACAGCTGGCGGCTGCTCGCCTGCACTATTCTCACCCGCAAGGTGTCTCCGATTTGGAGCCAAGTCTCATGGTCCTGAGAGTCTCCACACCTGCGGATATAGAGACCGGCAGAAGAAGACGAGAGCCAAGATGAGAGATGAAGAGAGAGCGAGGCTTCCTCCACAGAGGGCAAATATTCAATTTATTCACCTATCCCTGTATCTAAATCTGATACTTCTTAGGGTATATTCACGCGCCGTGTTGGGTCCATGTGAACATACGCTTTTAGGTACGTGTTTGGATCCGTCCAACATGGACCCAAACACGCAGCTAACAAATAGAGTGATTTACATTGCTTTTAATATGAAACATGCATCGCCCTTCAGATGAGTGATTGCGTCTCATTGTGTCGTTCAGGTCCGTTCCAAGAATTTACATGTCAAGTCTTGGTCCGAACGACGCAGCAGGAGCCCTATAATAAATTATAGGGTTCAATCGTGATGCATCCAACACGTATCCAAACACTCAGCTGCATCTTGGATACGTGTTGGATACGTTTAGGATCCGATCGACGCAGCGTTTCGGGATGCGATTTTTGGATTCAAAACCGATCCAAAAACATATCCCAAAACGCCGTGTGAACCTACCCTTAGGCAGATTAGCTTGTTCCTGCCTCCCACAGCACTTAGCTCATTCTCCACTAGTTATGAAGGCATGTGATAATGGACATATATGTGCACTGTAAATGAAAGATCATATGGTTGCACTACATATGGTAGGACATAGGGCTGGTGCATATAGAGGCATGTAACTGCTCTCTCTGTATATGGTAGATATAGCGCTGCCATATAGGGGTTGTAAGGGCATTATAGGGGCATGTAGCTGCTCTGTGTATATGGCTGTATTGTGTATGGTAGAGAACACGGCTGGAGCTTATAGGGACATGTAGCTGCCCTGTATATGGAAGGTCATATGACTGCACTGAATATGGTAGGACATGGGGCTGCTGCTTATAGTGGCATGTAGCTAATCTGTGTCATATGGCTGCATTGCATATGGTAGGGAATGGAGATGACCCTTATAGGGCCATGTAGCTGCGCTGTATATGGAAGGTCACATGGATGCACTGCATATGGTAGGACATGGGGCTGGGGCTTATAAGGTATGTGGGTGCACTGCAATCAGGGCTGCGGTCAGTAATTTCAGGCCCCATGCTGAAGCATCTGGGCCCCTTGCCTTATCGTCTCCCACCTTGCACCATACTAGTGGACCCAGACAGAAGAACCGCCAATACTGCCCTGATGACGACCCTGACTGCAATCACTATCGGACGGCATGTGGTTGGCAGTTATGTGGGGCAGGGCTGTGTGCTGTATATTGGCACCTTACTATCTATTAGATTGTATGTAAATGTCTGGGCTAATCTCATTGCTAACAATTACTGATGGATTGTTCGAGAGACATAAGAGAGGTGCTATACGATAGGATAGGAGATAACTATCTACCCATCTACTATTTTTGCCTTGTTGGAGGTCCTATTGCACGGACACATAGGGGCAGGTAGCGGCACAATATCTGAGAGCTCACAAGGCTTCTCCTATAAGCGCAGACGATACAAGTGGTGAATGCGTCTGTTCTGAAATGGTAAATAGCCGTGTGATAAGGACAAGCTCATTGTGTTACTGAGAGACAATTACATAAAGTTCAGCCTAAATGTCAGAACTATATATAAAGAAAATATAATGCAAATAACAATAGGACAAATATCAAGCAGTTTTCCTCAAGAAGAGCAGATGGCGCTCGTGCATCTTTCCAGTAACTTTGTCACTTCTTTGCAAAAAAAGAACAGGATGAGTTAATGAGGCGTCTGCACCGCTCACCCCTGAGAGGAGAAGGCTGCAGAGGAAGAAAATATCCCATCACGCCAGTCATTCACTAAGTCAGGTACCTTTGTGTGAAAACCATCTGCCGAAATATCAACTGCAGCCCCCAGGGGAAAACTGGAAAAGCACTTGAAATAATCTGGCGGGCGGCACAATACCTTGAGCTGAATCATTTACATAATTTGGGGGGGAATCTACTAAAGCCGGTCCTGGTCCAAAGTATGCTGGAGAAGAAGGCGCAAAGATTTCTAATCTATTTAAACATTTGCCGCATCTTTTGCTTGTCTGTGTGCCAGAAAAGCCAATCTACATGGTAGATAGCCTTGGTATGGTATTGGCCTGTGACTTTTATATTAAAGGGGTTGTATCATTACATTAAATGGTCTTCAGAATAAGGGGACAGTGAAAACAAACAACTTTGCAATTGGATGTCATTAGCAAAGCTGTTTTGTTCTCACAGTCTGCCTTATCTTCGTTTTCTGTAAAACACTTTTCCCCCAGGGGCCGGTCGGATTCCTCCTTTCATTTCATTGGCTGGGGCTCTAAATTTAAAATTCTGTCTGGCCCCTGGTCATATTCACGGGAGCGCGCATTCCTGCCTCTCTCTCTCAGAATAAGGGGCCGGCAACATTTCACTCTGCACAGCCAGCAGAAACTATAAACTTCTTAGATGTTACTGTTAAAAAGGAAGGTGCAATGCATCAACTACACTATATTCTAAGGAGATCGATAAAAATAACCTACTTGATAGTCGTAGTCAACATGCCCCCAGTGTTATTAATGCAATCCCTAAACAGTAACATCTAAGAAGTTTCTAGTTTCACGGTCTTTTTCTAAAGTGAATTCGATCTGCGGATGAGCCGCATTGATATGCCGCATGAAATCATCCAACTCCTCCTCTTGCCCCTCCAAAAATCAGACACGTCCAATAACGGAACTTGAATCTTCATTAGCTATGTGAGAAGTACATAAATTTCGGGCTAATGCTTGAATAAGCAATATTGGCGAAGATTGCATGAATAAAGAAAAAAAAAAAATTTTCAAAAAACCAAAAAAATATTTGTTTTTTACGGCAATTGCCCTTTATTTAGCTGTTTCCATGCATGGGGGGTCCGCAAATGCCATCCCAGTAACCTGGAAAGTTTTAGTCTACTTTTGCTTTTGAAATTGCTCATTTACCCCCTTTAGACACCCCAGTCCTTTGAAAAAATTTCGAATCACTGAAACCGAGCAGAGACGTAGGGACTGCCCGATGAGAAGATTTCAGATTCTCCACAAGCCTTACATCGGCCCAGATTGGAATAAACCTAGAAACGTGGGGAAAAAGGAGCTGATTTAAACCCCTTTCATGATCTACCTCACTGAATACTTATAGTTAAAAACGTATACCGAGGGGACGGGAGTTCACTTATGCCAAAAATTGCGAAAATGAGCAAAATTCAAAGCAAGGGGTTTGCACAAAAATCGCTACCCCACTTGATCAAATTTTATTGATGTCCACACCTCCACTTGCGATTTAAAGAAACGGATGAATCATAACAATGTAACAGGCCTTAAACAACAAAAGGGGAAAGCTTTTGGGGAAAATTACTAAACAGTTTAAAACGAAAACAAAAACAAATACTGAACAAATCATACAACAAACAGAAAGTTTGAACGGAATAAGGCTATGCCCGAAAAAAATGTTTACGGGGGCTGGGAAAAAAGGACTTTTTCCGTAAACGTTAAATGATATTTCTACATCCGATAAAAAGTCATCTAAAAGGGGAAATCAAAGGAAAAAAACAAAGACATTTCGTTCTACTAAAAAAAAGGTACGAAACCCTTTTTTAAGGGGGGCGACCGATCCCAACCCAATGCGAAAAACCCCAACGTT
Source organism: Phyllomedusa bahiana (assembly GCA_025379985.1). Taxonomy (NCBI): domain Eukaryota; kingdom Metazoa; phylum Chordata; class Amphibia; order Anura; family Hylidae; genus Phyllomedusa; species Phyllomedusa bahiana. Next base: position 34,567 of record JAODAL010002392.1, on the reverse strand, counting down.
TAAAAACATTCAAACACCAACCAAAAGGAACACAAAGAAAAATATAAATAATTTGATCGTAAACATTTCGTCTAAGCTTCACACCCTTCGTCTAACTACAAATAAAGGTTTGAATTTTGTCCCCTTCCAGGAGTATTTCTCGCTTTGTTTTTTGAGACGAGCTTCATAAGTTTTGTCGGGGAAACAGCTGAGGATGTACTGGGGAGGGACAATCGGTCTAGTAATGTATCAGACAATTAAAGAAAAAAGTCAATTTATCCTGAGTTTCAAGCATTATGCTTGAATCCTTTCAACAATCTTAGACATGGGGTTTTAAAAAAAGAAAGGGAACAAAAAAAACAACTTATATCATAAAATTTTTAAAAGGGTTGAAGGAAGCGTTAAAATATCCAAAAAATGAAAAAAATTTTCTGAAAAAACTGATAAGGGGGGTTAATCGCCCTTATGGATCAGATTAATATATCCAATGGGGCAGAAAAAAAAGGCGAGGAAGGGGTTATGAAAAAATTAAGGAAACCAACACTCGTTTAAAGGACATTAAAGGGGTATTAATAGAGGCAGAGAACAAGGTTTGATTGATCCAAGTACATTTAAAAATTTCTCACAGTTGATCCCCCCTCTCCTTAATTTTTATTCCCAAAAACCATAAATCCCTCACCGAGCCCCCTGGCCCCCGATTGTTTCGGGGGTATTTGGGATTTAACCAAATACCCTTTTCATTGAACTATTTTTCAGGGGTTGTCGGGGGCTTTCCCCCGCCCTCAAGGAACTAAGAAAATTTTTTTAAAACAAATTGAGAAAATTTAAATGGCCCGAAGTCACCTGGATGTGACCTTGGACGTTAAAAGTCATACACATTATTCCCCCTGAAAAGGGAACAAGCAATTTAAACCCCAAATTAGTGATGCATCTCTTGAACAATTTATTTTTTTCGCCGAACTACTGGTATCATTCTGACGAAAAATTTTTCCGTTTGGACAGGGGTTTCTATTGGCAAAGGCGGGCTTTCGATGGGTTTTTCCCGTCGCGCCCTCCTTGCCAATATTTTATGGAATCTTTGAGGAATTTTATGTTAGCAAATCCTTGGGGTCCAATAGTAAGTGGCAGGTTAGTGACGATGCGCATGTTTTGGAGAGGCAAAGAGGGGGATTTGGATATTTCATGCGGGATATAATGGGGTCATCACAATCGAATTCACTTTAAAAAAGACCCGTGAAAATTAAATTTTAGATTTACTGTTTTAAAAAGGAAAGGGCCAATGCATCAAAAACACTATATTCTAAGGGGAACGATAAAAAAAAAACCTACTTATAGTCGTATAACCCGCCCCTAGTGTTATTAATGAATCCCAAAAGGACATTTTTTAAGGGGTCCCGTATTTGTTCCCCAAAGAGAGTTTTAAAAAAGCAAAAAGAAAATAATTCACAATTCACTGCAAGAGGTTACTCTAAAGAGTAGTTTAAAGATAGGAGAAGAAAGGGGGCCCCGTCCCCAATGAAGCGCGGGCTCCAAAAAAAGAAAAGCGTCAAGATGTGGATACATCTCAGTGTAAGACCCTCTAACTTGGTTTGGAGAACTATCAGGAAAATGGGACCTGTTGCAAAAAACAAAAATAGGGCCATCTTTTTTTAAAACCTACCCTAAGTATATTTATCAGAAAGGGAAATCCATCGGTAATTTTGTTGTAAAATTCAGTCTTAAAAAGAAGATTAGCCGCCAACAATTTCTTCAGACCAGAGAAGGGGTACTTACCCCTGCCTTCCCTGCCACAAATGTAATGGCTTTAATAAAGGGCCACTATATTGCCCATCCATCACAAGGTACTCGGTCCCTATCTGTGGCTTCTTCACAGCAAAACCAGCAATGTTATATACTTACTTAAATGTCCATGTGGCAAATGTTACGTGGGCCAGACATCACGGATGATACGGGTTGGGCTCAACGAACATAGATCTCAAATTCGCTTATATAAGTCCCGAATGAGAAAAGCCCTTGCGAGTTGAGCAAACGTTAAGGATCAACAACAAAAACAAAAAAAGTTTGGTGAATCGGGCGTTGCTAGACACTTCTATGAGAGTGCAACAATTTTATCAGACTTGCGCTGGTGTGTGTTGGAGGAAGTCACGGGTATGACCCAGTTCAGACTAATCTGCGATTGTTGCAGCGCAAAGAAATTTTGGATCAATAGATTGGATGCTCTAGCTCCAAAGGGTTTAAATGAAACGTGCCTGTGGAAAGTATTTTTATAATTACATTGTTGCAATTTATTTTCCTCCATTTTGTGGTTTCCCTATTTTATAACATTTATATTGGGGTTAACATAGAGTCCCTAATATGCATATTTATTGTACTGCTGTGAAATTGAATAGAATTGTTACACTAGATAGTATTTTAACTTATAAGAGTGTTTATTAGGTTTCTTGAATGTAGTTGTCCTATATTGCATTGTAGGCGGGCCTAATTACTAGCGTATGTAGGATCATTCTCACACTTGAGAAAGGGGGCTGGTTATCCCCCGAAACGTCGTGTGGTGTTTCTTATGGAGGACATCTCAACCGGCTGTTCCCATGACCCTCTGCTGAAAGCAATCGGAACCAGTAGATACTTATGGCGGATACCTGCTGATCTTTGGGACATCTAACCTCATCGAGGACTCCAGGTTACATTTTCTTGAATCTTCATTATGTCTATGTGAGAAGTACATAAATTTCAGCAATGCTTGAATATAGCAATATTTGGGGAAGATTGTTCTATGATAAAAGAAAATTTAAAAAAATCCATAAAAACGCAAAAAGAATATTTGTGTTTCACGGCATATTGTCCTTATTTACAAAGTGGTGGGTACCAGTGTACACAGGCTCTGCAGACTGTATATTACCACCATACAGTGATCATACAGTGGTAGATATCAGTGTACACAGGCTCTGCAGGCTGTATATTACTATCATATAGTGAACAAATAGTGGTAGACACCAGTGTACACAGGTTCTGCAGATATTTAACTAACTACAGTGCAGTTACATCTAGGGACTCACCGGAGACGCTATCTATGACTGAAATTTTTCTATTTCTCCATCCTGTCCAGACCGCCAAAGGATTTCTCCCAGCCACGACTCGTACCTGCAAAATTTACCACATAAACATCTTACAAATCTATTTTTTTAGCACTTCCCTACCTGTGGCCACCTCTGTACAAACTCTGTATGGGGTAATAGGTGGGGAGGTTCTGGGGTGATAGATGTGGAGGTTATGGGGTGATAGGCGCAATGAAGTGATAGGTGGAGGTGAGAGGACTAAGGGGTAATAGGTGGGAAGGTTATGGGGTGATAGGTGGAGGTGAGAGGACTATGGGCTATTAAGTGGAAGGTTATGGGGTGACGGGTGGGTTGTTTTTTGTGTTGGCACTAGGATGCAAAACACAATGGTGGGGAAAGGGTGGGAGTGAGGAGTACAGAGCACAGGTACAATCTCATTGGGGGAGCAGAGGACCATTCCCCCCCTGGAGATTGTGCAGCAGCTATGGTCTGTGTCCCCCAGAATCATATTGTGCAGGTTGAATCCCATATCCTGCACCCCCAGAAGATCAGAATTAAGAATGTTCTTAAATGTATACAGGTTTCCCCTTTGGACTATGTCAGACTCATTGGATTATATCAGATCAGTGTTGGAATTATTTCTTTAATAAAATGATGAAAGTGGGCTGATGTCGGGGAGTGTTTAAATAAAATGTTTTTTGTGCAATTTGTGTCTTTTTTTCCATTTAATTTCAGTTTTAGTAATGGAGGTGTGTGGCAGACGCATCTCCATTATTATCGCTTGGGCTTAGTGTCAGTCAGCAGTAGTTTTTGTCACCCCAAGGCTGACACCAACCACATGTCACTATTACCCCAGTAACCAACACACCAGGGGTACTGGGAAGAGCAGGCTAACCATCAAAAGCGGAAACTCTAATGTGACGGTCCACTTCTTGGGCCGCTGGGGGCTGGTATTTTTAAGAGAGGGAAGGGACCAGTGTTAATGGACCTTCCCATTCTGATAGTATCAAGCAGCAGCTGTTGGTTGACTAGTTATGGAAAATGGGGGAAACCCACGTCTTTTGTTTTAAAAAAAAAAAAAATAATAATTTACTTATTGAGAATCCTAAACTGGGCAACTACTGTAATCATTACAGTGTATACTCGTGTTTAGATTTTGCAGCCTGATACTTTCAGAATGGGAAGGTCCATCAATACTGGTCCTTTCCCATCCTAAAAATATTAGAAGGTCTGCTTCTGACATTTGCCAGGCTCTTTCCAGTATCTCTGGTATGTTGGGTACAGGGGAAATAGTGACACGAGGTTAGTGTCAGCCGTGGGCAACAAGAAACACCGCTGGCTGACACCAAGTCCAAACGATAGTAATAAAGAGGCATCTGTCAGACACCTCCATTACGATCACTCGAATTATATGGAAAAAAAAAACACACAAATTGCACAAAAAAACTTTTATTCAAATAAACACTCCCCGACACCGGCCCTCTTTAAACATTTTATTTGAAAAAAAAATAGATCCAAGATTGATCCGACGTAGTCCACCGAATCCGAAGTAGTCCAAATGGGAACCTATAAATAAACAAACATTACACACATACATTTAGGCTGAATAGTAACCAGCATCCAGGAAAGCTGGTTGACACGCAACACCCACAGATAACATCCAGCTTTCCATGATAGGAATATTGGGTGCCACCTTTGGGGGATGGAGTGTCACCCAGCTTTCCTGGATGCTGAATAGGCAATCATCAGTCTGTCCCCTGACCTGTTTTCTGCCCCCTGCGACTACCAGATACAGACTGCAGGGGGCAGGAGACAGGAACAAGGGACAGGAGACAAGGGAGCTTCTCCTTATAGTGGCCTGTATCCAGCCTCCTGAGACCACTGGAGACAAACAGCAGGGGCAAGAGACAAGGAGAAACTCCTATGGTTGCTGATGACAGATCGCAGGGGGCAGGAGACAGGCCACAGGGGGTAGAAGATGTCTTGTTCTCCCTGTCTCCTGCCCTCTGCAGTCTGTCTTCATTTGTGAGACCTTCCCGGCCAATTTCGGAGGGGTGGCAAGTATGACTCACACTCCTCCCCACGCCCCCTCAAATAAACACACCCTATCTTACACACTCAACACACATACCCTCCCCGGCACACTCAAATACACACACCCCTCCCACACAAACTCACACCCACACCCCGCCACCACACACTCAAATACACACACACCCTCTCCTGCATACTCAATACACACATACATACCCTTCCCCCCCCCCCGCACACTATAATACACACATCAATCCCGCGCACACTCAAACATACCCTGCCCCCTGCACTATGATTTGCTGCCTGCACTCTCTTTGCTTACTCCCCCCTGAGCTTTGTACAAATGAAACTGAACCTGGCTGCCTGAGCTTTCTGTGCTCATCTCTCAGTGATAGCTCTATGTGAAGGATCTGGGCAATTATTGAGTCTCCCCCCATATAATACTGTCTTATACACTCTGCTCCACCCACCCATATAACACAGCTTTATACACTGTTCCCCCTCTATCTCCTGCCTGATAACAGAAGAGTGCACAGAGTGCATTTCTCTCATTTGTTTCATCATTTCAGGCTTTATGTATAACTGTTGTCACAACGATACAAGTGTTCTGGTTACAAGAAGCTTGTGGAAGGAGGTAACAGCTCTGCAGACATGAGAACTGACCATTGCAGGAGGTCTGCAGAGCTGTGACATCCTCTCCCTTCCACTGCTCACACAGAATGATCATGATGACTAGGGGTGTGATGATGTCACCAGTCTTCAGGGAGGGAAGATACACCTTCTGGGAAGAGAGATTCCTGCCCCTGGATTTGAATCTGTAAGACAGAGAGAAGCAGATCATGTCTGCGAAAACCTGTTGTGAGAAAAACACCTTTAGGTGACTCAGCATTTTACATAGGGCAGGGGGGCACCTTAATAGAGGAAAGCATCAGTGTGAGGAGAATGGAGGGGCTGCAAGCACAAAGTTATTAGGAGGGTCCACCATGTGCGGAATTAGCTCGGTTTAGTTGTGAGTTTGGTTTTGTTAAGTATTGTTAAGAAGAAGTTTTTAGCATCAGGGAACATCTCCCACACTAGCCGGCAGTGTGGGGACCAGGTAGCAGGCTAACATCTGCCTGTGGCTCACAGGGAGAAAGAGAAGGAGAGAAACAGGAACAGACAGACAGGGCAGAGAGACAGAGTACAGTGAAGACAGAGAGAAAGAAGAATTGTGTCACGTGGTGTGGCCTGGTGGTGGTAGGATCACTGGGAGAGTTGAATTAAAATGGCTGGGGAATGCACACCGTGCCGAGTAAAGCTGCAGAGTTGGATCAGTCACAGAAGGGAGTTGGGCAACATTCTTCTACTGGAAGAGGAGAGAGGTCTGAGAGAGACGCCCTACACAGGAGTTTAGCAATGTCCTACTCCTGTGAAAGACAGGAAGAGTTGTGAACTGTTATTTGATGAACCCACCTGTGCTGTACCAGTGAAAGGACTGAAGGGTGTGTAACTGTCTGACCTACGAGTAAAGCTTGCAAGATCCTAAAGCTGAGAGTCCCTGTGGTTAATACCAGCGCTGGTGCACTACACCTCTCAGCAATCCCACACCGGTAGACCTGACATCCACTTGCTACCCAGGTGGGAACACCTGCCAGACCTCCTCTTATGTGGGCACCACACCATTACATTACATTAGGAACACCTTGGATTCCAGAGAAGACCGTATGATTTCTGCAGTCAAGTGGCTGTCTCTTGAATTTACAGTAAATTTGTTGGGCACCAGTCCCTAAAAAGATAGCATAGAATAGAGAAAGCAGCAACTAAATGAACCCATTCTTATTAAATTAAGTTTTGTTCTGTAACAAAATCCCAGATTTACACATTGTAGGTATCTATGTAGTGAGACGGATGTCATTTCACATCTGCTAACCCTACTGTATATGAGGAAGACAGATGAATATGAAAGCACATCTAAATGAACCCTTCTGTGTAAAATTGGGAACCCGGTAGGCATAGTGGGATGTCATTTGCACCCTCTGCTAACCCTACTGGGTTTGGGGCCCGGTTGCAGCAGGATGTAACTTCACATATGCTAACCATACTGTGTATGGGGCCCCGGAGCAGACGGATGTCACTGCACCTCTGCTGACCCTACTGTGTATGGGGCCCCGGAGCAGACGGATGTCACTGCACCTCTGTTAACCCTAAGGTATATGGGGCCCTGGAGCAGACAGATGTCACTGCACCTCTGCTAACCCTACTGTGTATGGGGCCCCAGAGCATTCGGTTGTTAGTGCACCGCTGGTAACCCTAGTGTTTTTGGGGCCCTGAGCAGATGGATGTCACTGCACCTCTGCTAACCCTTCTGTGTATGGGTCCACGGAGCAGACGGATATCACTGACCCTGCTTAACCCTAAGTGTATATGGGGCCCCGGAGTAGACGGTGTCACTGCACCTCTGCTAACCCTACTGTGTATGGTGCCCTGGAGCAGATGGATGTCACTGCATCTCTGCTAACCAAGCTGCATCGGCAGGAAATGCTTCAGTTTTATGGGCAATAATGGAATTGGACCTCAACTGATTGGCTAAAGGTTCTCTTCGCCACTGAGTTGTATTTTATGTGTCATTTAAAGGGGTTTTCTTGCTATAAAGATCATACCTGTAATGATGGGAACAATAAAAATAAGCATTTTTACAATTGGTTTTTATTACCTAAATCATTTAGCATAGCAGCTATGAGCTAATCTGTAAGTGTCTAGAGCTAAATCTGAAGCCTGGGGTCAAGCCATGCCCCCTCTGCTGTGGTTAGCTGTCTGCACTCTGTGCTTATTCCCCCTTGAGCTGGTTGTAAGTGAAACTAAAAGCTGCTCTGCACAGCCCCATGGACATCTCTGATGGGAAGGATCTGGGCAATGCTAAAGTCACTCCCCCTACCCATATAACACAAAATATAATACACTCTGCTACACAAAATGAAATATGTCACTTTATGTAACATTAGGGTGCTGTATGTATAACTGTTGACAGCAATACAGGTGTTCTGGTTACAAGGAGCCTGGGAGGGAGGTGGCAGCTCTGCAGGCATGAGAACTGACAATTGCAGAAGGTCTGCAGAGCTGTGACATCCTCTCTCTCACTTTCCCCACACAGAATGATGATGTCACCAGTCTACAGTGAGGGAGGACACACCTACTGGAGGAGAGACACGTCTTCCCTGGATTTGAAGCCGTAAGCTAGTGAAAAAGCACAAGATGAATGCAAAAGCCTGACATGAGAAAACCCCTTTAACAGATGGATTTTGGCATGTCGGATGAGAAACATCACAGAACAAACACCCTGCAACCATTGCTGGAGGAACACAAGCTGGCGGTGGCAGGGTTCTGGTCTGGGGAATATTTGTGTGGCATTCTCTGGGCAACTTATCCATGTGGAAGACAGTCTCACCTGATTTGGGTATGAATCCATGCTTGCAGATACATACCCCCATACATGCTGATAGTCTTCCCCGGTGCAGATTGGAATCTTCAAGCGAAATAATGCGACATGTCACATGGCTAGAAATGTCCGACACTGGTTGGAAAAGCATGAGAAGTCCTGTTGTTTATGTGCGACAATTTCTACAGCAGCAACCCAGTCACAATGTTTTTTCCATCTCTGTATTTTCATGATCCGCCGACTTTTGAAGTTCCATTATCCCAGACTGTCGTGCTTAGATTAGATTTCCTCTTTTGATGTTTGGAAACATCTTATAACTTTTTCACGTCTCGTTCCACTAAAGTATGAAATTTATTCATGGCGTTGAATTTGATTCAAGTGGATAAAAATAAGGATTTGAGGTTTTGAAATTCATAGCGCATTAAATTGCTGGCAGTCGCCTCGATATATATTCTCCATTGCAGAAAAATTGTTTTCTAAATAATATGTCTCTCAAAGTTAGACATTTTTGTAATATACTTTCATTACATTTTCTGTAGACTTCGTGCAGTTCTACATCCGCTGCTTGAAGACAGGAGGCTCAATAGTTCTGTCTCCATATACAGGAAACAGCTCTGTGTCCAGCCCAGGAGATCAGGTGACCACAGGGGTGTGGCTTTTTAGGGCAGCCATTGAAGCCACACCCATTTGATGCTGCCGTCCAAGTCTTCAACATAAGGGTGGAAAGAGGGCATCTGCACTAGGATTGGGGTTGGAAGGGAGGAAGATAGACAAAGCACAGCAGAGGATCTTGGGGCTTGTAGTCTTATAGGGCAGCAGAATGCTGCTGCCCTGCTACAGAGAAGGGAGGCTACATACAGCCCAGGAAAAGCACAAATTATCACAGAAAACATCACAGGGAGATGAATGAAGACTCAGACAAGCTACATCCTTTCAAGTCTTTACCATGGGGGAGGAAACAAGGGGTCATGGGAATTGGACAGACAAAACACAGCAAAGGGTCTTGTAGTCTTACAGGACAAAATAAATAGGAAATGCTGCCGTATCCGGCCTCAAAACACCCTCAATCCCTGGTCTGTGCAGTCCATTTAACTGTTTCCGTGTCCTCAGCTGGAGCTTTGCAACGCTATTCAGTCTAGTAGCCCCAAGGCCTTAAGCCTGTCACACATGGGTCACTAGTTGGCTCAGGTTGTATGATGACGTCACATCATTGCACCGTCTACGCCGGACCTTACTTGGAGGTGTCAGCCTGCCACTTGTTGGGGGAATGGGAGTGGTGAGATTTTTTTTCTTTTCTTTCAATAATGGGGTCTTACCTAGCTGGGGCTTACTGCCTGCCTACCTAACTGGGGCCTACATAATCTACTTGGGGCCTACCTACCCATCTATGTCTAACCGAGGCCTACCTACCTACCTTCAGCCTACCTACCTACCTGGGGTCTACCTACCATCTTCCTACCTTGGGCCTATCTACTGCCTACCTACATGGAGTCAACCAACCTACCTACCTGGGGCCCACCAACTACCTACCTGTCGCCAGGCTACCTATATGGTAACTGTATGGAGGTAATATACAGTCTGAAGAGCCTGTGTACACTGGTGTCTACCACTATAAGGTCACTGTATGTGGGTAATATACAGTCTGCAGAGCCTGTGTACCCCTGGTGTCAACCACTATTAATTGGTCACTGTATGGAGGCAATATACAGTCTGCAGAGGTGTGTACACTGATATCTACCACTATATGGTCACTGTATGAAGGTAATATACAGTCTGAAGAGCCTGTGTACACTGGTGTCTACCACTATATGGTCACTGTATTGAGGTAATATACAGTCTGAAGAGCCTGTGTATACTGGTGTCTACCGCTATATGGTCACTGTATGGCGGTAATATACAGTCTGCCGAGCTTGTGTATACTGGTACCTACCACTATATGGTCACTGTATGGCGGTAATATACAGTCTCTAGATCCTGTGTACACTGGTACCTACCACTATAAAGTCACTGTATGGAGGTAATATAGAGTCTGCAGAGCCTGTGTACACTGGTAGCCACCACTATATGGTCACTGAATGGCAGTAATATTTGTCTTTAGTATTACTGAATAAAGATCAGTATGCATAGTGGTATTATTCAGTCACTATACGGTGATAATTTGTGGTCATGTTCTAGTGGTATAATCAAGTCCATATGTAGTAGCGTTATTGATAATGTTGGTCTTAGTATAGTGGGATTTATTTGGTAGCAGTACCAAAGAGAAGGGCCCATCCTTCTCTAGTAATGCCCCTGTATAGAAAAATATACTCATTTTGAAATGTGTCCTCCCTCTGCAGGTGTTGTATGTGCCACCCCATTCATTCTTCAAGTCTCTTGTCCTAGGCTATTATTCCTGGTTAACATCTCAGCCCTGGCTCTACTGTTTGATAGACCCATATTACAATTAGTTAATGAGCGTAAAATCCAAGCATTGTAGAAGAAATAGGAAAGTGAATATAATGCGTGACTAAGGCTCTGTTGACAATGCTGCCCTGGTTTCCATTATCATAGTGATTAGGATGGTAGTGCCGGATCAAATGACCAATAGCGACTGACTGAACCCATTAACTTAGAATAGGATCTAGCACGCTATTCAATTCTGTCAAATCTGACAAAACTACTAACAGAAGCCTGTGGGACCATAGACAAACTGAAGTTGTTCATACACATTGGATACTTGGACACTTAACATCACCTCAGGTCATGCCTCTAACCTTTTTCTTCTTCCAAGCATGAAGGCCTCTAACCTCTTCCAAACATGACACTACATGAGATCTCTAACCTCTCCCAAGCATGACACCACATAAGGCCTCTAACCTCTTCCAAGCATGACACCATATGAGGCCTCTAACCCATACTCGCCAACTTTTGAAAGTGGAAAAACAGGAGATTTAAGATGGCGGCCCATCTTGTTGGTGTGCCACGCCCCTTCAAAAAAGCCACACCCACTACACCTAGCTGCATAACGGCTTTGGAAGAAAGCCAGGTAGATGCCCCCCTCTAGCCAGGTAGTGCCCTTATAGCCAGGTAGTAACCCCCCCATAACCAGGAAGGCAGGTAAGATGCCTCCTTGCAGCCAGGTAGAGCCCCCTTGTAGCCAGGTAGAGCCCTCTTGTAGCCAGATAGAGCCCTCTCTGTAGCCAGGTAGAGCCCCCTTGTTAAGCCATGGTAGAAACCCCCTTTTGGTAGCCAGGAAGATCGCCCATTTGTTAGCCAGGATAAGCCCTCTTATACCAGTACGACCCCGCATTGTACAGATAGATCCCACTTATAACGTCCAGGTAGAGCCCCCATTGTAGCCATGTAGAGCCCACTAAAGCCCTGTCACGGCTTCCATTTGTAGCCAGGTAGACCGCCTTTTGTACCAGGTAGTGCCCGCCTTGTAGCCAGTAGAAGCCCCCTTTGGTAGCCAGGTGAGAGCCCGAGCCCCCCATTGTAGACCAGGTTGGGGCCCATCTTATAGCAGTAGTATCCCCCATTGTAGCCAGGTAGAGCCTTCTTATAGCCAGGTACAGCCCCCATTGTAGCCAGGTACAGCCCCCTTTGTAGCCAGGTAGAGCCCCCATTGTAGCCAGGTAGTGCCCCCCTCTGTAGTCGGGATAATGCCCCTTTGTATCCAGTTAAGCCCCCATTGTAGCCAGGTAGATGACCCCCTATTGTGAAGTCAGTAGATGCCCGCTATTAGTTGTCAGTGTAGATCCGCCCCTTGTAAGCCAAGGTAACGCCCCTTGTAGTCAGGTAGAGACCCCATTGAAGTCCAAGTATATGCCCCCTTATGTATCCAGGAAGTAGCCTCCTTGTAGTCAGGTAAGATCCCCACCATTATGTCAGCCAGGTAGATGCCCCCTTTGTACCAGGTAGTGCCCCTTGTAGTCAGGTAGAAGTCCCCCATTGAGCCAGGAATAGATGGCCCCCTTTGGAGAGCCAGTAAGCCCCCCCTGTAGCTAATAAAAATTAAAAAAATTAAAGCCACTATTACCTCATCAGACACCCTGCAGCTCCGGACACCTCCCCCCCGGTCCGACAGCGCGCTTCACACCCCCTGCGACGCTGATTCTATGTATGTACAGCGCACACTCGGCGCTAGAAATCAGACAGGGGAGAAGGGAGGAGTGAAACGATCCCCTCCTGCCATCCTCCCTGTACGGCAGCTGTGCACGGAGCATGCAGTTGCTGACTGACTGAGGCGGGCTGCGGCCACACAGTCATGAGAAACTACACCCGCGGCGAGTAGGAACGGCTCGTGAGGCGCCAGAGGTAGCGCACAAGCCGCTTATCTCTGGCACCCAGCGGTCATATTAAAGAAACCCCCCGTATGCCTGCAGCGGCTGGAGGTCGCCAACACTGCCGTTGTGGCGGGGTGGACCTCCCCAGTAGCGGACCTCCGCCCGTCCAAAAGCGGGAGAGTTGTGCATGTATGCTCCTACCCTCTCCCAACCAGTGACACTAACAAAAACCTCTGCCTCCCAAGCAGACACCTACATGAGGCCTCTAAACCCTACATGCCCAACTCATCACGCTTTTTTGGTGGGGGAGGGTCCCGCTACATATGGGGGTCCCCCCCCCCCGCCCTCCCGGCAGAGTTGGTCGTTCCCCACCTGCCCGCCAGCAGCAGAGCGGGGGGACCGCGGCGCAAGAATAGCGCTGGAGCGCTACTCTTGGCGCCGCCGGCCGATTCACCTACAGGCGGTTTAAGCGGACCGCACATCAGTCAGTCAGTACAGCGGGAGGAGGCAGGAGGGAATCAGTTCCCCTCCTACCCATCTCCCCCTGTATGTACAGCACCGGATGTGAGCTGGTACATACACCTCATGTCGTCAGGGGAAGTGACGTGCTACGCTGAAGACTACACATCGGTCCGTGAGGATGTCCGCGGAGCTGCAGGAGCCTGGTGAGTAAGTGGGCTTTATTATTTATTTTTTATAGTAAAGGAGGTCTACCTGGCTACAATGGGGGGTCTACCTGGCAACAAGGGGGCCCTACCTGGCTACAATGGGGAGGGTGGGACACTACCTGGCTACAATGGGGTGCACTACCTGCAACAGAGGAGAGCCCTACCTGCAAAAGAGGGGGGCAGTTACCCTGGCTACAATTGGGAGAGGGAGGGCACTACCTGGCTAGCAATAGGGGGCACTAACCTGCTACATGTGTCGGCAATCTAACCCTGGCTTAACAAAGGGGCATCTACCTGGCAGACAATGTGGTGCATCTACCTGGCAACAAAGGGTGTTCATCTACCAGGCTAACAAAGGGGGGCATCCTCTGGCAAACAAAGGGGGACATCTACCTGGCTACAAATATGCTCTAACCTGCTATAAATTTGGCTCTACCTGGCTAACAGAGAGGGGCTCTACCTGGCTACAGAGAGGGCATCTACCTGGCTACAAGGGGGCAACTACCTGCCTACAAGGGGGCATCTACCTGCCTGTAAGGGGCACTACCTGTGTAAGGGGTCTACTACCTGCTTCTAAAGGGCATCTACCTGGCTTTCATCCAAAGCCGATATGCCGGTTAGTGTGGAGAGGGAGAGGCTTATTTGAAGGGTCCCGAGGCACAACGACAAGATGGCTTGTCCATACAAATTTATTGGCCGCCGCGCGCTCCGCCCTCTACAATCTCCTGCTTTTTCAATTTCAAAAGTTGGCAACTATGCTCTAACCTCTCCTAAGCATGACACTACATGAGGCCTCTAACCTCTTTCAAGCATGACACTTACAGAGGCCCCCTAACCTCTCCACCAAAGATACACATGAGGTGCCACTAAACTCTTGCAAGCATGACACTACATGAGGCCTCTAATCTCTGTCAAGCATGACACTACATGAGGCCACTAACCTCTTGCAAGCATGAAACGACATGAGGCCACTAATCACGTCCAAGAATGACACCACATGAGGCCTCTAATCATCACCAAGCATGACAGTACATGAGACCTCTAATCACCCCCAAGCATGACACTACATGAGGCCTCTAATCACCTCCAAATATGACTCTACATGAGGCCACAAATCACCCCCAAACATGACACCACATGAGGCCTCTAACCTCTTCCAGGCATCACACCACAAGAGGCCTCTAACCTCCTATCCAGCATGATTTACCGGCACACAGGCCTCTCAACCTCTACCAGCAATCACACCACATGTAGCCTCTAACCTCATCCCAGCATCATACCAACCCAAGGCCAGCCTCATCCTTCCTCCAGGCATGACACCACATGAGACCTCTAACCTCTTCCAGGCATGACACCACATGAGGCCTCTAACCTCTTCCAGGCATGATACCACACAAGGCCTCTAACCTCTTCCAGGCATCACACCACATGAGGCCTCTAACCTCTTCCAGGCATGACACCACACAAAGGCGCGCTAACAACCTCTTCCAGGCCATGAAAACCACACAAGGCCTCTAACCTCTTCCAGGCATCACACCACATGAGGCCTCTAACCTCTTCCAGGCATGATACCACACAGGCTCAAAACTCTACTTCCAGGATGACACCCACTTTGAGTCTCTAAACCTCTTCCAGGCATGATTCCACACAAGGCCTCTAACCTCTTCCAGGCATGATACCACACAAGGCCTCTAACCTCTTCCAGGCATGATACCACACAAGGCCTCTAACCTCTTCCAGGCATGACACCACTTGAGGCCATCCTCTTACCGCCCCCAGGCACACAATCATGCCCAGCTTCCTCCAACAGACTAGTACCAAAAACCAGTGGCATTACTAAGGTCTACATAGATGTATTTATATAAAAAATATGCATTTTATATAAATAAATACACACAAATAGCTGTATTTTCCAAGTACGATACCTCTTAATATTGTTTCATTTAATTGGAACAGAAAGAAATAAAATAAAACTTACCTCTCTCTGTTCCCCTGATGAGCAGTAGCATCCCCAAAATGAGGCCTGATGCCATGTTGTCAGGATACACCCGGTCTCCCGCAATGTATATTCAACTGCTTATGTGTGTCCTAATTACCAAGACAAACAAGAGTAATCATTGCTGATTTGGGGCATTTGCCCTGGATTCAGGGACAACTGACCACTTGGAGCCTTTAGTGTGATTGCCTAATCTACCCAATGGGTAAGACAGCCCTGGATCCGACCAATTACTATAGGCGCCTGGCAATTATCGAATGTGTTCCAGGGTAACTGTCGGATAGGGTGGACTTTAACAGGCCCCGTCCTTTGTTCCCCAATGCATATAAACAGTTGGCCACTGGCTTTTTCCTAGTTATCAGCACAGATACATCAAACATCTTGGATGGCTTTGAAGAAGGAAAAGGGAGCTTTAACCCTTAGTCATCAACGTTCGGCTAGCCTGCAGATTCACATTCTCTGCTATATGTTACAAAAAATTATCATTGGTCTCTAAAGGGGTAAAAGATAAACCTCTTCGCTGGCAGTCTATGTATTGCACCTACATCATTTTCTTTGCTTCCTTTTTCCTTTCCATGGACACATATGTAGTGAGAAATTGCTGCTGTTTATTGGCAATGACCTGTACAGTTGCAAGAAAAAGTAAGTGAACCCTTTATGATCACCTGGATTTGTACATTAATTACTAATAAAAAGGAGTTGGATTGGATTGTTATCTTCATTCAAAATTTTAGCGACATAATACACTATCTAACTACACTAAATTACACGACAGACACAAGCTCACATGTTCCAGGTATGCTACTGAGTATTTTGGGTACATATCCACATTGCAGGAGAAAAGTAAGTGAACCCTTTGGAAATACCTGGATTTCTGCATTGGTTAATAATAAAATGGGGTTGGATTGTTTTCTAAGGCTTGGTTCACATTCAGAATCTCACAAAAGTAAGTACACCCCTCACATTTGTGATTATTGTATTATATCTTTTCATGGGACAACACTGAAGATCTGACACTTTGAGTTCCAATGTAAAGTAGTCAGTGCACGGCATTGGTATAACAGTGCATGATTTAGGTGACCCTCAAAATAACTCAACACAGCCATCAATGTCTAAACCCAGGCAAACAAAACGAGAGTGCACCCCGAAGTGACAACAAAAGATGAGTACACTCAATGACAATGAAAGTGAGCACACCCCTAAGTGAAGCAAAAGTGAGGACACACCTAAGTGAAAATGGAATTAAATATGATGCCCAAAGGTGCTGACATAATTTAAAACATCAAACTAACTGTCGGGCTATGTGCCCCGTTTTCTATATTTGTAAACCAAGGACACTCAATATCAGGTGCAAACAGAGCGCATCCTCCTCCACTCACCATGACAACATCACGGAGCCTGGTGGGCTGTTAGAGACATTGTAGCTCCACCACCTTCCGTTTGAGGATGTCCACAGATGCACCATTAGTATAAGGACTAGCTTGGCCAGTACACCAGCACCATTTACCCTCATTTTCTTTAGCAAGGCAAATGTTCGTCATGAGGTGTTTGGGATCGTTATCATGTGTTGGATACAGCCCTGCGCCCAAAGGGTAGGGGATCATACTCTGCTACAGTCCCACAGTACATGTTGGCATTCATGTTCCCCCCTCAGTGAGCTGTCGCTCCCCACAGCCGGCAGCACTCATGCAACCCCAAACCATGCCAGACTGTAGGCAAGACACACTTGTCTTTGTACTCCTCACCTGGTTGCTGCCACACAACTCCTAGATGCCAACATAAACCAAATAAGTTTTTTTTATCATAGACTCATCACAGCACATTATATGTTCCAGTATTCCAAAAGAAAAATGGAGTCCCTTATCTGCTTGTCTTCAGAAAACAGTTTGCAGATTACTTGTTGCATACATCATTAGAAGAGGCTATTCCTCTGGAAGACAGCCATGCAGACCAATTTGATTCAGTGTACGGTGTATGGTTTGAGTACTAACAGGTTAACCCATCACCTCTGTAACCTCTGCAGCAATGCTGACAGCACTCATATGTCTATTAAAAATAAAATAAAAAGTTACTCAGCTCTCCTCTATTGTGCTGGGAGCTCGTGTCCGGTGTGGGGGCTTGATGTCATCACGCCGCCTACACCGAGACGGAAGGTCGCGGAGTCTCCTGGGCTTAGGACACAGCAACGCAGGCAGCATGATCGGTACACATGATCCAACCTCCCTCGCTGCTTACTACACTACCTTGTGCCACAAGTCTTTTGTGCTACTGCTGTGGAGCTTGGGCCCACCAGGAGATTACCGGCATCCCAATAGGCCTCAAACTCCGCAGTAGTGGGTCCAGAGGTTTTTGGCACAAGGATAGTTATGCATCCAGGCAGTTGTGAAAAGTACCAATTTACATTGATTAATTAACCGGATGATGAAATGTGTTGCACTCAGGATCCACGGGAGGGTCCTCCAGATGGCCAGTCCGACACTGGGTGCATGCTGACGTGGCAGCAAACAGTGCAAAACACAAAAATGTATCAACAGCGCTCTGTAGACATTAGGAGACAGTCAAGCAAGGATTATATGAACTATGCATTTTTAAATACACTCAGTGTATCCACCCAGGATGTAGCTGGGACCTTCATTCCGTGAAAGTATGAAGGCCTGAGAAGGGACCAAGAGAAGGGACGAAAGATTATAGTGTGTCTACCCACATATATGGGTCACAGTAAGGTTGGTAATTATACAGTCTGCAGAGCCCTGTGTACATGTGGTACTTAACCACTATATGGCCACGTTATGGAGGTAATAAACATGCTGCAGACCTTGTATCCACGGAATCTAACACTATAATTGGTCACTGTATGTGTGGTAATATACAGTCTGCAGAGCCTGTGTACCTGATAGCTACCACTATATGGTCACAGTAAGGAGGTAATATTACAGGCTGCAGACCTTGTGTACTACTGGAACCTACCACTATATGTCACTGTAAGGGGCTAATATGGTCTTTGTTATATTGATCTTTATTCAGCTAATAGTGTAGGGTAGTATTATTCATTCACTACAGAAGGAGGGTAATTTGTGGTCGTTTCTGCCCCTTATGTTGGTCATGGTATAGTGGGAAATATTTGTGATATCTTATGATAGATGTTAACTAAAGTCTTTGCTTCCTATTCTTTATCTCTATAACTGCATGACTATTACTCACGGGCAACAATAACTAGAGGCTGCGCCAGTTATACCCCTGCTTAAATTGTTATATCCTAACCTTAGTTCTAGGGTTCTATGATTGCAATGGATAGTTTTATTCATGACCCATTACCATTATAATGAAGAACCAGCGAAGGGTGGTCCTATTTCTCACCTTTATTGTTCACTCTGGCAGTGGAACCCCTGCCGTTAAGGATCCGGGCGGATGATAAAATTAGGGGATTTATATCCTCTCCTCGTCATGAAAAGGTTAGCCTGTATGTGGACTATACACTCTAAATAACCTGTTACCATTAAATTTCACAGGATAGTCGTGTGGATACCTAATTATAGTGTAGTTTATTTTTTTTGTGTGTGTAATGTATGCAAATAATTTTTTATTAAATATTATATTTTTTATTATTTAAAGTTTAAGTATTTCTCACACCATTTTATGTTTTTTTACTATTTTTTTTTATAATCCCATGAAGAGATAACTATTTTACAATTTTTATACACTTAGTAATGTAGTAGCTAATACATTATGATCTGTGTCAGGTTGACAAAGGCTGAAGTCAGGGCAGCACACAGTGTGCCCTGACTTCAGGACTGTTATATAGACAACCCTTGGGCTACTCTAGGTCTCCAGGGCTGAATGTACAGACGTTCCTCAGGCTCTGTTGGGTCAACCAGAGTCCTGATCACCCGATGGAGCTGGGAAAAGCCCTTTGATTATGCTGCGGTCACTGATTAATCAATCAAAGGGTTACAGAGCACTTACAGAGACTGCTCTAGAAATGGTGCTGTTAAATACAGCTCTGTTCCTATCACAGCTGCAGCGCTGGGAGCCACAAAACCCTTGACACCAACCGCCATTAAGGTGTCAAACATTGCAGCTGTCCTAACAAATTCTATAAGATTTGGGCCCATTGGCTGCAGTCACATGAGATGTTAAAGGGGTTTTGCCATGAAAAAAAAATTGATGGGGAAGTTTGTAAACATTAAAAAAACATACATTTTCACCTTTCAATCATTATTAGAAAATTCTGCACCCGTTTTGTATTAGCTGTTCTTTAGGTGATCCAATGATTTTTACAAGCTCATCTCCAGGGAATACGACACACCAGGCTGAGAAGCTCCTCAGTCCCTGTCGCACATCACAGCCACATCACCTTCCTCCGGCAGCTACTGAGTGTTCCAGACCCCAGTTGCTGGTCAATTCTACTCCTTGCCTCTGTGCTCTTAGTAATTAGTCACACAGAGAGCAAATAAATAAAAAAGAAACATCAATTCAGGTACTGTGCATTGATAAAAGAGAAACAAAAAAACACAGGTTTGGTTCCTGCCGGGATTTTAGAACCTAGACCCTTGTGCCTGGAGAGCAAAAGCTTTACCTCTTTATCTCCACACCAATGCTTTACATAAACAGCAACCCTTTCTTTGACAAAATAAGGAAAAGGCCTGGTCTGAATGTCATCCTGCTGGTCAACAAGAACTTGCAAATCAAAACAAATCACACACACACGCTACCCCCCTTCTGAGCACACAGAGCTGAAGAGCTGGAGGCAGGAGGCATGAAATGAGAGCGTGGCAAAACCCCTTTAAATCTACATCCAGATTTGTCCATAGAATCTCCATCTACCCCTAGTTCTGTCACATATAGTACCCATCCTACCTCTGTGCTCCACCTCTGCTGGTACGATAGGTTCCAAGGTCCTGCTTATAGGACATTACACCTGCGAGATATTTTATGTGTTCGTATTTCCGTTGTTGTAATTGCTGGTTTTTTTTCTTGTTGGCTGACTTGAAATTTCACACCTTTCCAGGTTTTTTTCCTTGCACGTCTTCCTGCTGGACTTTTGGATTCACAGAAAACCCCCAGAATTTTTGTTTGTTTTTTCTTCTCTATGTATTTCCAATTTTTCACACTTTGCACCTTTTATATAATACTGTGTCTTTCCATCTTCACTTGTAGAAGACTTTGTCGTCCGTTGCACCTGGTGCAGTTTCACCTTTGATATGATCTGGTGTTCTTAGTCATGTAAGTCATAATACTGGGTGTGTTGCATTTCAATAACATTTTATTGGTGACTACCATATTTTTTTATATGGGATCTACGTAAATCTTGGTTTATGAGCGTTCTTATTGCCGTTCTCTTGGATTGGTTTTCATGGATAATGCACTTTACAATTTTCACATTCACTGACTGCAAGCAGAGATGTTAAGGAATTGATATAAAAGGTAAATGAGGAATAATTTCATCTGTCTTTCTGTAAATGATTTATAAAAATGTGTTGCCTCACTGATTCCATTATTTTTACTCCGTAGTGGCATAATATCACAACTGTCAGGTGATCTGGCAGCAAAATCTCTGCTTGCTGTCAGTGAATAATGACATTTGTATTTCTGTGGGCTAGATACAGTTGTATCTAGTCTAAATAATCCAATGGCTGGCGCAAGTTGTTGTGGGTCAAATGTGGCTGATACCATTGAGGGTTAGTGGCACCGTCTGTTGGTGAAGCAAGGGTCTGGTGCCCATTGTAGGGGGGGCATGTGGCTGGCGCAATTATGGGGTTCATGTGGATGAAACCATTGTAGGGGGACATGTGGCTAGAACCGTTGTGGGGAGGGCATGTTCTGGTGCCATTGTAGGGAGGGGCATGTGGCTGTGACGTAGTGGGAGCATGTGCAGGCAGCAAAAAGATGGGGTTCATGTGGCTGATACCATTGTAGGGGGGCATGTGGCTAGCACCGTTGTGGGAGGTGGCATGTGCTGGATACCATTGTAGGGGGCATGTGCAACGACCGTTGTAGGGGAGGGGCATGTGTGCTGATACCATTGTAGGGGCAATGTGCGAGCACCCGATTGAGGGGGAGGGCATGTGGGGGGCACCGTTGTGGGGAGGGCATGTGGCGAGCACCGTTGTGGGGAGGGCATGTGGCTGATACCATTGTAGGGGGGCATGTGGCTAGCACCGTTGAAGGGTCAGCTTGGCCGTTGCCAATGTGGTGATGCATAATGGCTGGCACCGTTGTGGTGAGAGCATTTGGCCGGTGCCATTGTTGGGGGAAAGGATAAGTGCGAGCCCTAGTTATATGGGGGGTCATGTGGCTGATAACCATATGTAGGGTGGGCATGTGGTCTACAACTGTTGTTGAGGGGTCAATTGGCTGATACCATTGTAGGGGGGCATGTGGCTATCACTGTTGTGGGTGGAGGTGTATGCGCTGATACGTTCATTGTAGGGGGGCATGTGGCTAGCACCGTTGTGGGGGTCCATGGGCTGATACCAATATGTAGGGAGTGCAATTTGGCGGCACCCGTTGTGGTGGGGGCATGTGGCCGGTGCCATTGTGGGGAGGGCATATGGCTGGCACCGTTGTGGTGAGAGCATGTGTCCGGAGGGCCATTGTGGTGGAGGGCAGAGTGCTTGGCACCGGTGATGGGTGGGCAATGAGGCTGCTAGGTACCATTGAGGGTGGGGGTCTGTGGCTGCAACCATTGATGGGGGTGACTGAGGCTGGTCCTTCTGAGAACCTATGTTTCAGTGTCACCCCTGGACGGTGCCGATAAGAGGACGACATTGTAAACACTGAAGCTGTAGTAAGCTTGTCCAAATCACAGCCATGGGACATTGCTTTGCTGTCAGTGCTTCTGAAAGCTGCACCAGGTGTGGGTGTTATACAAGCACCACGCTCTTTAACCTACAGCATTGACCTCTATCTGAGTTAAGGAGATGGATTTTTTTTTCCAGAACTACAGCCTATTGAGCAATAAGGCTGCTTGCTGATAGTTTCTATAGTTTCTAAGCCAAAATAAAGGAGATGGAAGTAGCTGCAATAAAATGTAATGGATGTGATACGGTTGGACTGTTGAATGAGACTGTAAGGGACGCACTTCCAATAGGTGGCAACAGAGATCCTGCTTTTTTTTCCCTAGAGCTAATTTGAATGTTGCAATTTCTCATGGAGCATTGCATGGCCTAGAAGTCTCTTTACACAAGGAGAAACATTCCTGCCTGTGGCTGGTGCTTTAGAAAGTCACATGTTTCTGTCACTAGACTGTGCAAAGAATACCAATATATAAGTTTCAAACAGATGAGGAAGGAATATGAGTCTATATGAAACAGCAAAACCGTCCGATCCTCCAAAACATCACTTTTAATAAATTGCAAAAAATACATCTCTTCCAAAAACAAAAATGCATTGAGGACATCTGTCCCATGTATACAGAACAGGAGTGGTGGGCACAGTGTGAATTAACCAGTGTACCATCCTTTTCTATCTCTACCTTCCTCTGACCCTTAGAGGAGTCCCCGCCCCGAAAAGGGCGACCCTGCAAATATAATCCCTGTAGAACCCTACACAAGGATCCGTTCACTATGTGATATCTCAGTGTGAGGAAAATTCACTCAAAAAATTACAGTCATCACTCCAACTTCATCTAGTCAGATCTCACAGATGTCCCCCAGCCCCCAGGAAAGCTCAATTTTCCCACGTTAAATCAGCACAGCCAAGACCCATTGTAAATCCCTCTTCTATAGGAAGTTAGCACAGCAGGAATGGGACACCTCAAAAAAACCCCTCATTTCTTTAATTAGCACTGAAGACACATGTGCCCTCCCCAACCCCAAGAACAAAAGACTTGAAGGAAACCAACCCACCGCCAGGGGCCCCGATATTTCATAAAGATTTATAGGCGATCCGTTTATAACTGGTCTATGGCGATTCCATATCTTAAAATATGGAACTCCCCACACACATAGCCACCACTCTCATGCTTGCACGAGAAATCCAGAACTGGACTTAGGGAGTCCATAGGATAGGGGTGTCTGATATCCGGGCGTAGTGTAGGTCCAGCCGGTTCTGATGATGCCACTGGCTCGGTTCTGTGCCAAGGCCCTGCCGCGTTATGGTCCATTTTTGTGTTTCTGTCAGAAACTGCACGACCAGAGTGGGAGTGGGAGTTCATAGACCGTCCCAGGGGGGTTTTGGGGGGGGGGGGGGGGAGGGGGCTGCCATGGGCTGCCCCTCACAGATAAAGCGGGGCCCGGTGGGCTCAACTGTTGATCAAGGAGGGAGGTACCTAAGAGCATTTCAGGAGCATCCACACACAGAAGCCAGGCCACATAAGCCCCCCCATGTGGGCCGAGTACCAAGCCATACACAGGTAACTGGACACATTTTACTGCCTTTATCTGTAACCCGTACTTGCACCTCTGACTCTTATCTGTATATTATTATCCTTTTGTATATATTTGTCTAGTGTGCCCTCCAAGGCAAATTAAATCTATAAACTTTAATCTGAGTTAGTCTGTCTTGATCATCGCCTCACAGCTAGACTCGGTCTATAATATATAGCTACCCCAAGGCTGGTTTCGGGCCTTGTTATAAGTCAGTAACGGACCGGTCTTATAACTAAACTAGAAACTGGTGGCAGCCGTTCAGGATTCTGGACGAGTAGGGTGTTCTCTCGTCCTTTCCCCGGTTCTCCCTGTGCCCGTGTGGACAGGGGTTAACAGTGGGAACAGTATCTGGCTGACCTTGTGCACCCCTAGGGGGCAGCGCAACGTCACGATACACCCCAAGTCAGGCCGTCGACCCTCGAGTGGGCCAGCGGGGCAGGCTTTTTCCTGACACTCAGCATATACAATATCTGTTTATGTCAGTATATACAGAATCTCCATATGTGTCAGGGTAGAAACAAGGAAAAATACCAGCAATACCACTAGATCTAATTCCAATCTAAGTTAAAGGTATGAAAATTTTCTTCCAATATACGCAATGCAGCACGGAGATTAGTGTGGCTTATACAACAACCTATTGGATTGGACTGTTTTGCTGTTTAAATATGACAGTGAAGGGGACTTACCCCCCCGGGCCCACGGGTTTTCAGGGGGTTTACGAGGGTTTTTTCGGTTTTGGGAAACCCGCCCTGTAAACCGACTGTCAACCGTTTACTTTGAGTTAAAAGAAAATCCGTGCAGTAGTCCCCACGCACGGTTTTTCCGCCGGGGAATTTTTTTTACACCACCGGCTTTTCCCAAAAAACTTAGAAAAAATTTTTTAAATTTTTCCCCCCAGTTTTTTCGGGGGGGAATGTGAACATGTGGGTTTTAAAGGGGTGGAGGGCTTGAATTAAAAAACCCCAGGGACAAAACCCCCCAGCTCCCCCTATCCCGGGGCCAAAAAAAAACCCCATAAAAAGCCCGGTTTTTGGGTCACGCTGTTAAACCACCCAAAAGGCAGAGAAAATGGGGTTTTGGGTTGAAGATCTAGGGAAGGACCTGATTAGGAGTAAAAAGAAAACCCAGCTCTCCATACCCAGAAATGCATGGACCACAGCCCCCAACAATGTAGAAAAAAATGAAAAAAGTTGATCCAGCGTAAAGCAGAAAAATAAATCCAAAATGTATTTATGGTTTAATTTAAAAGCCCATTTTGGCATAAGAAAAAACCCACAGACACAACTTGACCCCTTAAAAATCAAAAGCATTGAAAGAAACAGTCACGTGTATATAAATGGTCACATAATTAATGAATTACAATACAATGACAAACGCATTAAAAAAAAGACAAAAAAAACAATACATTACAAAAAAAAAACACAAAGAAAACATGTTTTGGGTTTTTTCTCTTTGTGCCCCTCTTCTTGAAATTTTTTTTTTAGATTCAAATTTCCTGTTTTTTGTCATTATATTGTAATTTATTATTTATGTGACTATTTGGCTGTTTTCTTTCTATGCTATGATTAAAGAGGTTTTCTCACGACGCAAAATCAGCTTTATCCCCCCCCCCGGCCCGCTGGGCACTCGCTCGACCCGGCCCATCCCGGGCGAATCAAAAAGGGGCGTTTGGGGCGCCCCCGTCCTCTCCCCTCGCTTCTGGGGGAACCTTCTAAAAAAATTAGCCGATCCACCCCAACCCACTTTATTTCTGTCCCTCCAAATAAATGAATAAAGGAGGACATCCGCTAATGAAAACCTTTTCCTCATTAAACATCTTTGCCGGGAAACGCTTTTTGGGTTTTAAAAACGCCCCAAAGGGCTGATTTCGCACTGTGACAAAGCCCTTTAAGGGCTATACAATACATGGAAAGCTCTAAAGAAGCATTTATGCTATCTATCATACATGAAAAAAAAATTTTAATTCTTTGTTTTTCACGGGCCTTTTAACAAAAAAAAGCTTAAAACCACCCCCGGGTTTCAACGTGGGTCTCAAGGGGGTGGTCCCCATGTTATTTTTTTACCTCTCAAAAGAGCCAAATTCAGACTTTTCCAAAGGGGCAAAACCCACCCTCCATAATCCAGAGAGGGAAAAAAAAAAAAAACACCCAACCCCGCAAGCATACTGGGGACTGAAAATACAGTAAAAGCTTGTGGAGGGGGGGCGGGGGGCAAGAAACCAAATGGGGGCATCCCTTTCCCCCCTATATAGGGTTAAAAAACCAAAATTTTTGGGCCAAAAAAAAAAAAACAAAGAAAAGTTCTGCACAAAAAAAAAATTCTGAAAAACACAATGTGAACCTGGGAACCACTGCCATGGGTTTCGGCATAATAAAATAAATATATATAAATAAAATAAATATATTAAATATATATATATATAAATAAATATATATAAAATTTTAATATATATATAAATATATATAAAATAAAACGCAATTTCCCAAAACCAGTTTGGGACACCATCACTAAAAAGGGGTATCCCAAAACATGGAAACTCCCAAAAAAGGGATCCATGCATCCTAAACATACAAAGAAAAAAACTTTTAATTTTTTTAAATTCACAAATTTTTTATCAAAAAAAAGTTTAAGCCCCCCCCCCGGCCCCTTTCAATTGATTCCCCCCAAGGCGGGTGGTCAACCCTTTTTTTTTATCAAAACCCTGGTTTAACGAAGAATTCAAAAATTTTTTTTTCCCAAAACCCCTTTAGGGGTCAAATAGCTTGAAATCCAAAATAATTTGTTCATTTCCCCTGCTGCCCTTTCTGCTGTGAGGGGGCCCGATTACCCCCCAGTTACACATTTTAAATTTTTCATTGATAGATTATGCAAAAAAAGCCCTTTTGGTATAAAAATAAAAATTTTTAATCCAAGCGTAAAAAACAAAAACTTAAAAAAAGGGGCCCTGGGGAAAAAAACCGGGGTTTATGCAAGATCTGTAGTTTAAACCAACGCATTTCAAACAGGTGTTATCACGAAAGTTTTTGGGTTTTAAGGCACTCTATCTTCAAAATAACCTGTTTGTCCGAGACCGTTTTCCCCTTGGAAAGTACTTGATAAGCCCCACCTTTTTGGAAAAACCGCGTTGGTTAGGCAAAATTCTTTTCCTTCCCCAAATACCCGGGTTTTGCCCCCGAACCGCTTTCTTAGTAAGAACACCTGTTAGAAATGCGTTGGTTCGCCTACTCTATCTTCACATACCCCGTTTGTCCCGAGACCACTTTCTAAGTAAAAAACACCTTTTCAAAACGCGTTGGTTGGGCTACCAAATTTTAAAGCAAAATACCCCTGTTCCCCCGAAAACCGCAATCTTGGTCAGTACTTTGATAAGAACCCTTTCGAAACGCTTTGGGTTTTGGGCTATATTTTTATTTTTTTTACTCTTGGTTAAAAAATTTCCCCTTTCAATACAAACAAACTAGGGGCGTATACCCTATCTATTCTTTTTTTTAAATGGCTGTTACATCCTGCGCAGCAACGCTGGGCTGTATATTACATTTTATTTGAAATACTTTTATCTTTGTTCTGTGATTCCTGGATACTGCCCCCCTTGCTAAGGATTTTTCCCTATTCTCTGCCTGCTCCCCTGCCCAACCCCCAAAACCCCAAACCCCGGGGCCTTGTCTGCTCCGCATGTACCACCCCAAAAAAAAAGAAACCTTTCGCTGTCACCGCCACCCGGCCAGGGAAAAGGGGTTAGACCAGGAAACTCTATGCCACCTTGCGGCAGGTGAAGGCTGGGGGGCTCCTTAGATCGCGCTCTGACCTGGTTCATATCCATCTGTTGCCGTGACCCAGAGGATGCACTACCTTGACCTGTTCCACTTCTGTCTACTTGATTGTGTGTTCTGCTCAGAATCACTGGTGAACATATGTTTTATGTGCATAAATTCACACAGTATTCTCACTAGGGGGCGCTCTTACAAATCTATCTAGATTTGCCTCCTGTTTATAATTTTTTTTTTTTTTTTTTTTTTTACTGTAAGTTTCCACCATACAGAGGACCATGCTGGATAGTTGTAGTGATGAGACAATAAAATTTTTTTGTCTAGATTTTAGTGTCATTCCCAAAAAAAACAAATAAAGAGACCGGAAAAGGGGAAAAAATCTTGCAACATTAATCAGCTTTGACTTCAGGAAGCAGATGGCGTCCACACTACCAACATCCTTGTTCAACATAAAAGGAGTACAAAACAGTTGCCAAAGCCATGTCTAGGAAGGCGAGACACTGGGAGGTCTTTGTTCTGAAGGTCGACTTCCTAAATTTAGGGGTCTTTTTTCCCCACAAAAAAAGATTGCTCTTGGAGTAGGGAAAAGTAAATGAAGACTTTTTCCCAAAAACACTTGGGCTATTTTGGGCGAAGAAAAGAAGATTTTATTCTTCCTTAATTTTAAACAATTTTCTCTGGGGGGGCCGCCACCTCTCCCGCTCTTCTTATATCTCATTGCTCAAGCCCATCAAATCCCTTTTGCCATGGTGAGCCACTCCCTGCAGAGCCTTATCTCTAGCAGTGGAGCTTGTTTACCTAATTAAATGAACGCTTTCGCTCTTTAGAGTTCTGTAGCCTTGTGTACTACACTTTATACATCTCCAGTGTAACAGCAGAGCTGATAAGTCAATCACTGCTATAGACCCACCCACAGCCTGACCAGGAAGGGTGAGTCTAAAATTGATTGTGGCTCTGTGAAACTACATGGTGAGAAAATCCCTATAAGCTTCCCATATGGACCACACCTCATTGAAGTTGTCTACCCTGTTATGAAGAGAAGCCATAACTTTCACCATGTTTTATACCTTACCAATTCATATATGCAAGTCCTCTTGGGCCGGTGGGACCCTTTGTCTCTAGAAAGCAATGTGTAGAATATTTTTGGCAGATTCCTTAGACATGCCCTTGTGGGGGGCATTTAATATACATTGGGTACGGAAAGTATTCAGACCCCTTTAAATTTTTCACTCTTTCTTTCATTGCAGCCATTTGGTTAGATCCAAAAGGTAAATTTTTTTTCTCATTAGTGTACACTTTGCCCCCCCCCCCATCTTGAAAAGGAAAAAAACATAAATGTAGATATTTTTGGAAATTTATTAAACAAAAAAACTGAAATATAACATGGTCATAAGTATTCAGACCCTTTGCTGTGACACTCATATTTAACTCACAGGCTGTCCATCTCCTTCTGATCCTCCTTGAGATGGTTCTGCTCCTTCATTGGAGTCCAGCTGTGTTTAATTAAACTGTTTGGGACTTGATTAGGAAAGGTCCACTCCTGTCTATATAAGATCTCACAGCTCACAGTGCATGTCAGAGCACATGAGAATCATGAGGTGTAAGGAACTGCCCCAGTAACGAGACAGAAATGTGGCAAGGCACAGATCTGGCCAAGGTTACAAACAAATTTCTGTAG
This sequence comes from Phyllomedusa bahiana, assembly GCA_025379985.1. Classification (NCBI taxonomy): domain Eukaryota; kingdom Metazoa; phylum Chordata; class Amphibia; order Anura; family Hylidae; genus Phyllomedusa; species Phyllomedusa bahiana. The sequence continues at coordinate 5,340 of JAODAL010002392.1, read as the reverse complement.
CACTCAAGGTTCCTAAGAGCGCAGTGGCCTCCATAATCCTTAAATGGAAGAAGTTTGGGACACCACAAACCCCTCCCTACCCGGCCTTTCCAGCCAAACTAAGCAATGGTGGGAGAAGAGCCTTGGTGAGAGAGGTAAAGAAGAAGCCCAAGATCACTGTGGCTGAGCTCCAGAGATGCAGGAGGGAGATGGGAGAAAGATCCACAAAATCAACTAACATTGCAGCCTCCACCAGTCGGGGCTTTATGGCAGAGTGCGGCCGACGGGAGCCTCTCCTCAGTGCAAGACATATGAAAGCCGCAGACGGAAGCCTCTCCTCAGTGTAAGACATAGGAAAGCCGCAGACGGAAGCCTCACCTCAGTGCGAGACATATGAAAGCCGCAGACGGAAGCCTCTCCTCAGTGCAAACATAGGAAAGCCGCAGACGGAAGCCTCTCTCAGTGCAAGACATATGAAAGCCGCAAGACGAAGCCTCTCCTCAGTGCAAGACATAGGGAAAACCGCAGACGGAAGCCTCTTCCGCAGTGCAAGACATATGAAACCGCAGACAGAAGCCTCTTCTCAGTGCAAGACATAGGAAAGCCGCAGACGAAGCCTCTCCTCAGTGCGAGACATAGGAAAGCCGCAGACGGAAGCCTCTCCTCAGTGCGAGACATAGGAAAGCCGCAGACGGAAGCCTCACCTCAGTGCAAGACATATTTAAAGCCGCAGACAAAAAGCCTCTTCTCAGTGCAAGTCATATGAAAGCCGCAGACAGAATCCTCTTCTCAGGCAAAACAAAGGAAAGCCGCAGACGGAAGCCCTCCCAGTGCAAGACATAGGAAAGCCGCAGACAAAAGCCTCTCCTCAGTGCAAGACATAGGAAAGCCGCAGACCGAAGCCTCTCCTCAAATGCAAGACATATGAAAGCCGCAGACAGAAGCCTCTCTTCAGTGCAAGACAAAAGGAAAACCGCAGACGGAAGCCCCTCCTCAGTGCAAGACATATGAAAAACCGATGACGGAAGCCCTCTCCTCAGTGCAAGACATAGGAAAGCCGCAGACAGAAGCCTCTTCTCAGTGCAAGACATAGGAAAGCCGCAGACGGAAGCCTCTCCTCAGTGCAAGACATAGGAAAGCCACAGACGGAAGCCTCCCCCAGTGCAAGACACAGGAAAGCCGCAGACAAAGCCTCTCCTCAGTGCAAGACATAGGAAAGCCGCAGACGGAAGCCTCTCCCAGTGCAAGACATAGGAAAGCCACAGACGAAGCCTCTCCTCAGTGCAAGACATAGGAAAGCCGCAGACGGAAACCTCTCCTCAGTGCAAGACATATGAAAGCCGCAGACAGTCTGTAAAAAAAACACATGAGGATCCCAGACTATGAGAAATAAGATTCTCTGGTCTGATGAGACGAAGATTGAACTTTGTGGTGTTAAATTGTAAGCGGGGGAGGAAAAAAACCCGGCCCTGCTCATCCCCTGCCCAATACAATCCCAACAGTGACACATGGTGGTGGCAGCATCATGCTATGGGGACAGGACGACTGGTTTGTAATTGCAGGAAAGAAGAATGCGGTCAACTAAAAGAGATATCCTGGATGAAAACCTCTTCCAGACGCTGTGGACCTCAGATTTGGGCCGAAGGTTCTTCTTCCAACAAGACAATGACCCTAAGCACACAGCTAAAATAACAAAGCACGGCTTCAGAACAACTCTGTGCCCATACCTGACCGGCCTAGCCAGTGCCCTGACCTAAACCCAACTGAGCATCTCTGGAGAGACTTGGAAATGGTGTCCACCAACGTCCACCATCCAACCTGAGGGAACTGGAGAGGATCTGCAAGGAAGAATGGCCGAGGATCCCCAAATCCAGGTGTGAAAAACTTGTTGCATCATTCCCAAGAAGTCTCATGGCTGCACTAGCTAAAAAAGCGCTTCTACCAATACTGAGCAAAGGGGCTGAATACTTATGACCAGGTGATATTTCAGTTTTTCTTGTTTAAAAAACTTGCAAAAATATCTACATTTCTATTTTTTCCTTTCAAGATGGGGGAGGGGGCAGAGTGTACATTAATCAGCAAAAAATGAACTTTTAGGATTTTATCAAATGGCTGCAATGAAACAAAGAGTGCAAAATTTAAAGGGATCTGAATACTTCCCGTACCCACTGTATGTGTAAGTGAGTATAAGGGCACAGTATGATGCAACACTTCTAGAAGTATATAACAAATTTGAAGCCAAAAAAGTTGCTAGAAAATATAAATGACCCTTGAAGAAAGCAGCGTCACCAGATTCCTCAGGAAATAGTGGGTTAATTTGGTGCAGTAGTTCTGGGGTCCAAAACATTGGTATTTCTTTTGGTTTTCTTTGTAAACTGTGAAGGTAGAAGTTGTAGTTCCTGCGCGCCATACGGTCTGCGGTACAGCGATTTTCCCTACCTGGGCCTGTAGACGTGACAATGCCCTATATCTGGAAGTGGATCCTTACCAAGGGTGAATGTGGCCAAAATGATACATATAGTGGAGACTCCATATTTGCTTAGAGTTTCAAAGGGAGTGAAGATGGAAGGATGAGTGGTACTGTACAAAGCTGCTAATAGATGTTTAATCTAGAGGAGCTCAACGTGCAACCTTGATGAGAGGCCAAATTAGTCTTAGATAGGTTATTAGTTCCCTATCCATAGAAATTTGCAACAATCTAAACAAGTCATATTGGCGCCATGGCTTGTTCAAGATGCCAGATGTACTATTTAGAAGAACGGTCATAGGTAAGGTCTTAGAAGCTGGCGACAACTTGGTATTGAAATATCTCCAAATGTTGCGAATGACTGTCATAGGTCCCAATAGGGCCCTAAGGAAGACAGGAAATGCACTATAGTAATGCACTAGGGTGAGAATGCACCAAGCACAGTTATTCGGTCTCCATACATTTGGAGTATTTCATAAGGGTGCAGCATGCTGGCATATGGTGGAGATGGGCTGCCCAATGTACCAATATTTTAACGTGTTTGAAACTGCCCCTGGATTTGCTCATCATTACTACCTCTTTGGCAACTCAGTATAACCTAAGAAATGCAACCTGCAGAGACTTGAGACGCAGGGATGGATAACGTCTCAGACAAAGCAGTTTTGGTAAGATTGACATCTTAACATAAGCTTTGCTATCGAACAGGCAGGTTGGTTGGGCGTGCCATCTGGAAAGTAGGCCCTGGATTTCTCCAAACAGTGGTGGGAAGTTCTTCTTATACTCGGTTGTGTTCGAGCCATGGACGCTCTGTCGGCCAGTTCTCGCCAGGCTTCTCTGGTTTCCACAACTTCTTTTAGTTGCTTGATGTCCATTCCCGTGTCATTCCTGATGGTGTCCAACCAATGGACCTTTGTTCTCCTCTGTTTCCTATTGCCATTAACCATCCCGAGTGGCATCTCCTCTTCTAGTGAATTCGCCCTCATAACATGACCAAAGTAGATCAGGATCTGTCTGGTGATCTTGTCTTCCAGGGAAAATCCTAATTTCATATGGTAAGAACATCTTTGCTGGTGATGCTAGCTTTCCATGGGCTCATAGAGGTCTTCTCCAGCACCAGAGCTCAGAAGCATACATTTTTCTTCTGTCTGCTTTTTTGCGCATCCATGTCTCAAAGCCATAGCCTGGTTAGTGTGGCATAAAAAGTCGTAACATGGAGTGATGAGACCCTGTTCTGAACGGAGAGGAGGTTAAAATCAATGGCGGTCCCGAATATAACCAAGCACACTGCAAAAAGGGATGATTGTTGACTGAAAGAGCGCAGTTTGTGAACTGTTGGTGACTGCTGTGATGAGAGTGGACAAATGGCGTCATTATGAAAATGCAACGTGGAAACTGTGGAGTGCCATGTGTCACTGATGTGAGAGGTGAACCTTGGCTATGAAGGTGCGAGAGGGTGGAACAACCTCTACTATAGAGCAGCTGACAGACAAAATGACCCAGTGCTGCTTGTGGGGCTCCGGAGCAGACAGACGTCACTGCACCTCTGCTAACCCTACTGTGTATGGGGGCCCGGTACAGACAGATTTTACTGCACCTCTGCTAACCCTACTGTGTATGGGGCCCCGGAGCAGACGGATGTCACTGCAACTCTGCTAACCCTACTGTGTATGGGGCCCCGGAGCAGACGGATGTCACTGCACCTCTGCTAACCCTACTGTGTATGGGGCCTGGAGCAGACAGATGTCACTGCTCCTCTGCTAACCCTACTGTGTATGGAGCCCCGAAGCAGACGGATGTCACTGCCCCTCTGCTAACCCTACTGGTATGGGGCCCCAAGCAGACGGGTGTCACTGCCCCTCTTCACCCTACTGTGTATGGGCCCCAGAGCAGACGGAAATCACTGCCCCCCTGCTAACCCTACTGTGTTTGGGGTCTGAGAGCAAATGGATGTCACTGCACCCTCGCTAACCCTACTGTGTATGGGTCCCCGAGCAGACGGGATTCACTGCACCTCTGCAAAACCCAAATGTGTAATGGGGCCCCGGAGCAGACGGATGTCACTGCACCTCGCTAACCCACTAGTATGGGCCCCGGAGAAAATGGATGTCACTGCACCTCTCTTAACCCTACTGTGTATGGGGCCCCAGAGCGACAATGTCCCCTTCTTTCTGCTAACCCTACGTGTATGGGGTCCCTGGAGCAGACAGATTTCACTGCACCTCTGCTAACCCTACTGTGATGGGGGCCCGGAGCAGACAGATTTTTACTGCACCTCTGCTAACCCTACAAAGTAGGGGGCCCCGGAGAAGATGGATGTTTACTGCACCTCTCTAACCCTACTGTGTTGGGGCCCCGGAGCAGAAAGATGTCACTGCACCTCTGCTAACCCTTCTGTGTATGGGGCCCCGGAGTAGACAGATGTAACTGCACCTCTGCTAACCCTACTGTGTATGGGGCCCGGGAGCAGACGGATGTCACTGCACCTCTGCTAACCCTACTGTTATAGGCCTGGAGCAGACGATTCCCCTGCATCTCTGCTAAACTTAAATTTTGTATGGGGCCCCAGCAGATAGATGTCACTGCAAACCCCTGCTAACCCTACTGTCATGGGGCCCCGGAGCAGACGGATGTCACTTACCTCTTTCTAACCCTACTGAGTATGGGGCCCCGGAGCAGATGGATGTCACTGCCCTCTGCTAACGCTACTGTGTATGGGGCCCCGAAGCAGACGGGTGTCACTGTACCTCTGCTAACCCTACTGTTAAGGGGCCCCGGACAGATGGATGTCACTGCACCTCTGCTAACCCTACTGTGTATGGGGGCCCCGAGCAACGGATGTCCTGCACCTCTGCTACCCACTGTGTAGGGCCCCGGGGCAAGGGATTCACGGCAAA